>JALDNG010001215.1:0-65302 GCA_024349245.1 Neodontobutis hainanensis
TCTTTCTCTAAAATCTAAAAACCAGGTTAGAAATCTAGGGGTCATCATGGACTCAGACTTTAATTTCCAGAGTCACATTAAGTCAATTACATCATCTGCATTTTATCACCTTAAAAATATTTCCAGAGTCAAAGGCATAATGTCTCAACCAGACTTAGAGAAACTTATTCATGCTTTTATCTCCAGCAGGTTAGATTACTGTAACGGCCTGCTCACTGGTCTCTCAAAACGAGGGTTAAGACAGCTGCAGCTTATTCAGAACGCTGCTGCTCGGGTTACATTTTACATTATATTTAGTCATTTAGCAGACGCTTTTATCCAAAGCGACTTACAAGTGAGGAAAACAATGGAAGCAATTTCAACAACACAAGGTAACAAAAAGCATAAGTGCACAAAAAACTAGTCAGTTAAAAACCTAGCACAGCATACAAAGCTAAGGATAGGAAAGATTTTTTTTTTTTTTAAGAAGGAATTGATAGAAAGGAAGTTAAGAATTTAGTGTTTGTCAGTCAGGTGTTGACAAAAGAGATATGTTTTCAAGCGTTTTTTAAATATGTCTACAGAATCTGCTGATCTTGTAGCAGCAGGTAGATCATTCCACCAATGTGGAACAGATCCAGAGAAAGTACGTGAGAGGGATTTTTTTCCTTTTTGGGATGGTGCAACCAGACGTTG
The DNA here is from genome assembly GCA_024349245.1 of Neodontobutis hainanensis. Taxonomy (NCBI): domain Eukaryota; kingdom Metazoa; phylum Chordata; class Actinopteri; order Gobiiformes; family Odontobutidae; genus Neodontobutis; species Neodontobutis hainanensis. The sequence continues at coordinate 676 of JALDNG010001215.1, forward strand.
TTCATTAGCAGATCGCAGGGATCTGGTAGGAACATAGGTCTGTATCAGTGAGTGAAGATATGAGGGGCGGAGCCAGTGGTGGTCTTGTAGGCCAAGAGCATAGCTTTGAACTTAATACGTGCCTCAACCGGGAGCCAATGTAACCTAATGAGGAGAGGAGTTACATGCGCTCTCTTCGGTTCTTTAAAGACCACTCTTGCTGCTGCATTCTGGATGAGCTGCAGAGGTTTGGTTGTGCAGGCAGGGAGTCCAGCCAGCAGAGCATTGCAATAATCCAGTTTGGACAAGACAAGAGCCTGAACTAGGATTTGCGTCGAGTGCTCCGATAAGAAAGGTCTAATTTTCCTAATGTTGTAGAGGATGAATCTACAGGACCTGGTGGTGCTGGCAACATGACTTGTGAAGTTTAGTTGATCATCAATTACCACTCCCAGATTTCTGGCAGTGCTGGACGGTGTAATGGTTGATGAGCCTAGTTGAATGGAGAGGTTGTGGCGGGTCTTTGGGTTGGCAGGAATCACAAGCAGTTCTGTTTTACCAAGGTTCAGCTGCAGGTGATGGTCCTGCATCCAAAGTGAGATGTCACTCAGGCACGCCGAGACACGAGCAGAGACCGTTGGATCATCAGGTTGAAATGACAAGTGGAGTTGAGTGTCATCCGCATAGCAGTGATAGGAAAAGCCATGCTTCTGAATGACAGAGCCAAGGGATGTCATGTAAATGGAAAAGAGTAGCGGTCCAAGCACTGAGCCCTGTGGCACCCCTGTATTAAGATGTTGGGACTCAGAGACCTCATCTCTCCAGGATACTCTGAATGACCTACCCGAGAGGTAAGACTTGAACCATTGCAACGCCATTCCAGAGACACCCATCGCACTGAGAGAAGACAAGAGGATGTGATGGTTAACAGTGTCAAAGGCAGCAGACAGATCCAGTAAGATGAGGACAGATGACTTGGATGTTGCCTTTGCCAGTCTCAGGGCTTGATGACTGAGAGCAGTGCAGTTTCGTGGAATGTCCGCTCTTGAATCCAGACTGGTTCTGGTCCAGGAGGTTGTTTCGTGTGAGAAAGGAGGAGAGCTGGTTAAACACAACTCGCTCCAGAGCTTTGGCAGTAAAGGGAAGGAGGGAAACCGGTCTGTAGTTTTCTAACAGTGAAGGGTTGAGAGTGGGTTTCTTAAGTAGTGGTGTGATGCGGGCCTCTTTGAAAGCTGTGGGAATGACCCAGTGGAGAGAGATGAGTTGATGATGTGGGTGAGAGCAGGCACGACAGATGGAGAGATGGCCTGAAGGAGATGTGTGGGGATGGGATCCAGCGGGCAGGTGGTTGGGTGGTTAGAACTAATGACCTTGGATACGTCCGCTTCAGTTAGAGGAGAAAAGAAGGAGCAAACACGTATCAGGGTGTGAAAGAGTTCAACAGGTGCTGGTGCAGAAAACTGACTGCTGATGGCGGTTGTTTTCTTTACAAAGAAAGATGCAAAATCATCAGCTGTTAACTCTGATGAAGGAGGGGAGCAGGCGGACAAAGGAGGGCAGAGAAGGTTTTAAAGAGAGTGCGTGAGTCAGGTGAGTTGATTAACTTAGAATGGTAGTAGTCAGTTTTTGCAGAAGTGACATCAGCAGAGAAATTAGAGAGGAGAGACTGGTAGATAGAGAGGTCAGTGAGATCTTTTGACTTGCGCCATTTTCTCTCAGCTGACCGGAGGCTGGTGCGATGCTCACGTAGAACATTGGATAACCAGGGGCAGACGAGGATGTACGAGCTGGTCTGGATATAAGAGGGCATAAGTTGTCCAGACAGGATGTAAGAGTGGAGCACAGAGTGTCAGTGGCAGTGTTGGTGTTTAAGCGAGAGCTCCTCAAGAGAGCGCAGAAGAGGCGGCAGAGGAAAAGCGGGAGGGACTGAGTGAACGCAGGTTACGTCGGAAAGTGACCAGCGGTAAAACTGTTGCGGTGTCTGGAGAAGTTAGATCGAGATCAAGAGTTACGAAGAAATGATCCGACGTGTGCAGAGGTGTGACCTGAGTATGCCGAGGAGCAGTGTCTTATGTAGATGAGATCTAGTTGGTTACCAGACTTGTGAGTTACTGGTGTGGAGACCTGCTTGAGGTCAAATGATGCAGTCAGGTTATTGAAGTTAGCAGCCTGTGGCTTTTCAAGGTGGATGTTGAAGTCTCCTAATACCACCAGAGGAGTACCATCCTCAGGGAAGGATGAAAGAAGCACATCCAACTCCTCCAAGAAATGTCCAAGCTGACCTGGGGGTCGATAGATAACTACAAAGTGACTTTTAACAGGGTGGGTGATGGTAACAGCATGGAACTCGAAGGAGCTGTTGTCACACAAGGGTGCTAGCTGTTTGAACTTCCAGTCAGTAGGGATAAGTAATCCGGTCCCTCCACCCCTTCCTGTGAGGCGAGGACTGTGGGAGAAAGTGTGATTATGGGAGAGGGCAGCGAGAGTGGCAGAGTCCTCTGGTTTGATCCATGTTTCTGTAAGTGCTACAACTGAAAGACCAGAATGTTGAACAAAAGCGGTAATGAAATCAGCTTTGTTCACAGCAGACTGGCAGTTCCACAAGCCTATTGAGAAAGTAGAAGAGGCAGTTATGGACGGTGATATAACATGCAGATTGTTATGGTTGCATCTCCTTTGCGTAAAACAGATGAAAATGTCCGTGGAGAAATGACAGTGGGAATTTGAAAACACATTGAAGAGGAGCAGAAAAACAATAGACAGTAGAGAGTAAAGTATAAATAGTAAGTTTTAAGTGCAAACAATTGGTACAAAAGTGCAATACTCAAGTGCCCTGCTCGGTGGAGTCGAGTGCAGGTAGAGTCGATGGTCTTTACTCTCTTAGGTCTTCACGCGATTAGGGCTGCCGACCGCTGCCGCGGTGGTTCACACTTATATACCCGTCTGATTCAAGAATTGAATTCAGCAGGTCACGCCTCAAAAGGCCGTAAACAACTCAAACGAAACCAGGCGGCGAGCAGGTGAGAGTGAGCGCCGGTGCACCACGTGACAGAGTCGTAGTAATGCACAGAGCGGTTTTCTCAGCAATAACACGGCACTAAGCTCAAAAATGACAAGAATTAAATACACTTACACGGTTCTGTAGGCTTCTGCTGCTAAGTTGCTTCTCCTACTGACTTCGACTAAACCACGGATTAAATAGCAGAGCGCTGCTGGCGTTGGTCACGCCTCCAAAAGGCCGTAAACAACTCAAAGCGAAACCAGGCGGCGGGCAGGTGAGAGTGAACGCCGGTGCACCACGTGACAGAGTCGTAGTAATGCACAGAGCGGTTTTCTCAGCAATAACACGGCACTAAGCTCAAAAATGACAAGAATTAAATACACTTACACGGTTCTGTAGGCTTCTGCTGCTAAGTTGCTTCTCCTACTGACTTCGACTAAACCACGGATTAAATAGCAGGCGCTGCTGGCGTTTGGTCACGCCTCCAAAAGGCCGTAAACAACTCAAAGCGAAACCAGGCGAGCAGGTGAGAGTGAGCGCCGGTGCACCACGTGACAGAGTCGTAGTAATGCACAGAGCGGTTTTCTCAGCAATAACACGGCACTAAGCTCAAAAATGACAAGAATTAAATACACTTACACGGTTCTGTAGGCTTCTGCTGCTAAGTTGCTTCTCCTACTGACTTCGACTAAACCACGGATTAAATAGCAGAGCTGCTGGCGTTTGGTCACGCCTCCAAAAGGCCGTAAACAACTCAAACGAAACCAGGCGGCGAGCAGGTGAGAGTGAACGCCGGTGCACCACGTGACAGAGTCGTAGTAATGCACAGAGCGGTTTTCTCAGCAATAACACTAAGCTCAAAATGACAAGAATTAAATACACTTACACGGTTCTGTAGGCTTCTGCTGCTAAGTTGCTTCTCCTACTGACTTCGACTAAACCACGGATTAAATAGCAGAGCGCTGCTGGCGTTTGGTCACGCCTCCAAAAGGCCGTAAACAACTCAAACGAAACCAGGCGGCGAGCAGGTGAGAGTGAACGCCGGTGCACCACGTGACAGAGTCGTAGTAATGCACAGAGCGGTTTTCTCAGCAATAACACGGCACTAAGCTCAAAAATGACAAGAATTAAATACACTTACACGGTTCTGTAGGCTTCTGCTGCTAAGTTGCTTCTCCGGTTCTAACTAACACCAGGAAGTACAACCACATCAGTCCAGTTTTAAAATCTCTGCACTGGCTTCCTGTTGCTCAGAGGATAGACTTTAAAACAGCACTACTGGTTTACAAGTCTCTAAATGGTTTAGCACCAGAATATATTTCTGAAATGCTAGTAGCTTATGAGCCTCCTCGGACTCTAAGAACATCTGGGACAGGCCTTCTGCTCGTGCCCAGAGTTAGAAGTAAACAGGGTGAAGCAGCGTTTAAGTTTCAAGCAGCAAAAACCTGGAACAACCTCCCAGATGAAGAAAAACAAGCCTCAACTTTAACAATGTTCAAGGAGGTTAAAACCTTCCTTTTAGCTCCCCTACACCACAACTTAAAATGTTTTTTATCTGCACTCTTCTTCTTTTATAATGCTTTTAATCTTTCTTATGTTTCCAAATCTAAATCTTGTAAATTGTCTTTTATTTCTGTAAAGCACTTTGAGTTACCCAGTGTATTTATTGTGCTATATAAATAAAATTGCCTTGCCTTGCCTTGCCTAGTCTCCTGCCCGTTGCCTCCTCTGAACTCTCGGTGGCCTCTGCCTTCTCTGGTCTCTCTGCCCGTTGCCTCCTCTGGTTACTCTGTGGCCTATGCCTCCTCTGGTCTCTTTGCGGCCTCTGCCTCCTCTGGTTACTCTGTGGCCTATGCCTCCTCTGGTCTCTCTGCGGCCTCTGCCTCCTCTGGTCTCTCTGTGAACTTTGCCTCCTGATCTCTCTGTGGCCTCTGCCTCCTCTCGTCTCTCTGTGTCGCCTGCCTCCACTGGTCTCTCTGCCTTCTCTGCCTCCTCTGCTCTTTCTACCTCCTCTGGTCTCTCTGTGAACTCTGCCTCCTCTGGTCTCTCTGTGGCCTATACCTCCTCTGGATTCTCTGTGGCCTCTGCCTCCTCTGGTCTCTCTGTCTCCTATGCCTCCACTGGGCTCTCAGTGGCCTTTGACTCCACTCGTCTCTCTGTGGCCTCTGCCTCCTCTGCTCTCTCTCTGGCCTCTACCTCCACTAGTCTCTCTGACTTATCTGTCTCCTCTAGTCTCTCTGTCGCCTCTTCCTCCTCTGGTCTCTCTGTGGCCTCTGCCTCCTCTAGTCTCTCTGCCTTCTCTGCCTCCTCTTGTCTCTCTGTGTCCTCTGCCTTTACTGGACTCTCTGTGGCCTCTGCCTCCACTGGTCTCTCTGTGACTTATGCCTCCTCTGGTCTCTCTCTTGCCTCTGCCTCCTCTGGTCTCTCTGCCTCCTCTGCCTGCTCTGGTCTCTCTGTGACCTCTGCCTCCTCTGGTCTCTCTGTGGCCTATGCCTCCTCTGGATTCTCTTTGGCCTCTGCCTCCTCTGGTCTCTCTGTCTTCTCTGCCTCCTCTTTTATCTCTGTGGCCTCTGCCTCCTCTGGTCTCTCTGTGGCCTCGCCTCCTCTTGTCTCTCTATTCCTCTATCTCCTCTGGTCTCTCTGTCTTTCTGCCTCCTCTGAACTCTCGGTGGCCTCTTCCCCCTCTGCTCTCACTGTGGCCTCTGCCTCCTCTGGTCTCTCTCTGGCCTCTGCCTTCTCTTGTCTCTCTGCCTCCTCTGCCCCCTCTGGTCTCTCTGCCTCCACTGGTCTCTCTATTGCCTCTGCCTCCTCTGGTCTCTCTTTTGCCTCTGCCTCCTCTGGTCTCTTTGTCTCCTCTTCCTCCTATAGTCATGCTATGGCCTCTGCCTCCTCTGGTCTTTCTGCCTCCTCTGCCTCCCCTGCTCTAACTGCCTCCTCTGGTCTCTCTGTGACCTCTGCCTCCTCTGGTCTGTCTGTGGCCTCTGCCTCCTCTGGACTCTCTGTCTCCGCTGCTCTAACTGTCTCCTCTGGTCTCTCTGTCTTTCTGCCTCCTCTGAACTCTCGATGGCCTCTGACCCCTCTGGTCTCACTGTGGCCTCTGCTTCCTCTGGTCTCTCTGTGGCCTCTGCCTCCTCTGGTCTCTATGTGGCATCTGCCTTCTCTGGTCTCTCTGCCTCCTCTGCATCCTCTCGTCTCTCTGCCTCCTCTGGTCTCTCTGTCTTTCTGCCTCCTCTGAACTCTCGATGGCCTCTGCCCCCTCTGCTCTCACTGTGGCCTCTGCCTCCTCTGGTCTCTCTCTGGCCTCTGCCTTCTCTTGTCTCTCTGCCTCCTCTGCCCCCTCTGGTCTCTCTGCCTCCACTGGTCTCTCTATTGCCTCTGCCTCCTCTGGTCTCTGTTTTGCCTCTGCCTCCTCTGGTCTCTTTGTCTCCTCTTCCTCCTATAGTCACGCTATGGCCTCTGCCTCCTCCGGTCTTTCTGCCTCCTCTGCCTCCCCTGCTCTAACTGCCTCCTCTGGTCTCTCTGTGACCTCTGCCTCCTCTGGTCTCTCTGTGGCCTCTGCCTTCTCTGATCTCTCTGTGGCTGCTGCCTCCCCTGGTCTCTCTGTGTCATCTGCCTTTTCTGTTCTCTCTGCCTCCTCTGCCTCCTCTGGTCTCTCTATGGCCTCTGCCTCCTCTGGACTCTCTGCCTCCTCTGGTCTTTCTGTGGCCTCTGCCTCCTCTGGTCTCTATGCCTAATCTGCTTCCTCTGGTCTCTCTGTGGCCTCTGCCTCCTCTGGTCTCTCGGTCTCCTCTGCCTCCTCTGGTCTCTCTACCTCCTCTGCCTCCTCTGGTCTGTCTGTGTCCTCTGCCTCCTCTCGTCTCTCTGTGGCCTCTGCCTCCTCTGGTCTCTCTGTCTCCTATGCCTCCACTGGTCTCTCAGTGGCCTTTGACTCCACTCCTCTCTGTGGCCTCTGCCTCCTCTGCTCTCTCTCTGGCCTCTGCCTCCACTAGTCTCTCTGACTTATCTTTCTCCTCTAGTCTCTCTGTCGCCTCTCCCTCCTCTGGTCTCTCTGTGGCCTCTGCCTCCTCTAATCTCTCTGCCTTCTCTGCCTCCTCTAGTCTCTCTATGGTCTCTGCCTTTACTGGACTCTCTGTGGCCTCTGCCTCCACTGGTCTCTCTGTGACTTATGCCTCCTCTGGTCTCTCTCTTGCCTCTGCCTCCTCTGCCCTCTCTGCTCTCTCTGTGGCCTCTGACTCCTCTGGACTCTCTGCCTCCTCTGGTCTTTCTGTGGCCTCTGCTTCCTCTAGTCTCCCTGCCCTGTTGCCTCCTCTGAACTCTCTGTGGCCTCTGCCTCCTCTGGTCTCTCTGTCTCCTATGCCTCCACTGGTCTCTCAGTGGCCTTTGACTCCACTCGTCTCTCTGTGGCCTCTGCCTTCTGTGCTCTCTCTGGCCTCTGCCTCCACTAGTCTCTCTGACTTATCTGTCTCCTCTAGTCTCTCTATCGCCTCTGCCTCCACTGGTCTCTCTGTGACATATGCCTCCTCTGGTCTCTCTCTGGCCTCTGCCTCCTCTGGTCTCTCTGTGGCCTCTGCCTTCTCTGATATCTCTGTGGCCGCTGCCTCCTGGTCTCTCTGTGTCATCTGCCTTTTCTGTTCTCTCTGCCTCCTCTGCCTCCTCTGGTCTCTCTATGGCCTCTGCCTCCTCTGGACTCTCTGCCTCCTCTGGTCTTTCTGTGGCCTCTGCCTCCTCTGGTCTCTCTGCCTAATCTTCTTCCTCTGGTCTCTCTGTGGCCTCTGCCTCCTCTGGTCTCTCTACCTCCTCTGCCTCCTCTGGTCTGTCTGTGTCCTCTGCCTCCTCTGGTCTCTCTGTGGCCTCTGCCTCTTCTGGTCTCTCTGTCTCCTATGCCTCCACTGGTCTCTCAGTGGCCTTTGACTCCACTCGTCTCTCTGTGTCGCCTGCCTCCACTGGTCTCTCTGCCTTCTCTGCCTCCTCTGCTCTCTCTACCTCCACTGGTCTCTCTGTGAACTCTGCCTCCTCTGGTCTCTCTGTGGCCTATGCCTCCTCTGGATTCTCTGTGGCCTCTGCCTCCTCTGGTCTCTCTGTCTTCTATGCCTCCACTCGTCTCTCTGTGGCCTCTGCCTCCTCTGCTCTCTCTCTGGCCTCTACCTCCACTAGTCTCTCTGACTTATCTGTCTCCTCTAGTCTCTCTGTCGCCTCTTCCTCCTCTGGTCTCTCTGTGGCGTCTGCCTCCTCTGGTCTCTCTGTCTCCTCTGCCTCCTCTGGTCTCTCTACATCCTCTGCCTCCTCTGGTCTGTCTGTGTCCTCTGCCTCCTCTCGTCTCTCTGTGGCCTCTGCCTCCTCTGGTCTCTCTGTCTCCTATGCCTCCACTGGTCTCTCAGTGGCCTTTGACTCCACTCGTCTCTCTGTGGCCTCTGCCTCCTCTGCTCTCTCTGGCCTCTGCCTCCACTAGTCTCTCTAACTTATCTTTCTCCTCTAGTCTCTCTGTCGCCTTTCCCTCCTCTGGTCTCTCTGTGGCCTCTGCCTCCTCTAATCTCTCTGCCTTCTCTGCCTCCTCTGGTCTGTCTGTGTCCTATGCCTCCTCGTCTCTCTGTGGCCTCTGCCTCCTCTGGTCTCTCTGTCTCCTATGCCTCCACTGGTCTCTCAGTGGCCTTTGACTCCACTCGTCTCTCTGTGGCCTCTGCCTCCTCTGCTCTCTCTCTGGCCTCTGCCTCCACTAGTCTCTCTGACTTATTTGTCTCCTCTAGTCTCTCTGTCGCCTCTTCCTCCTCTGGTCTCTCTGTGGCATCTGCCTCCTCTAGTCTCTATGCCTTTTCTGCCTCCTCTTGTCTCTCTGTGGCCTCTGCCTTTACTGGACTCTCTGTGGCCTCTGCCTCCACTGGTCTCTCTGTCACTTATGCCTCCTCTGGTCTCTCTCTGCCCTCTGCCTCCTCTGGTCTCTCTGCCTCCTCTGCCTCCTCTGGTCTCTCTGTGGCCTATGCCTCCTCTGGATTCTCTGTGGCCTCTGCCTCCTCTGGTCTCTCTGTCTCCTCTGCCCCCTCTTTTATCTCTGTAGCCTCTGCCTCCTCTGGTCTCTCTGTGGCCTCTGCCTTCTCTTGTCTCTCTATTCCTCTATCTCCTCTGGTCCCTCTGTCTTTCTGCCCCCTCTGAACTCTCGGTGGCCTCTTCCCCCTATGGTCTAACTGTGGCCTTTGCCTCTTCTGCGCTATATATCTCCTCTGCCTCCCCTGGTCTCTCTGTGGCCTCTGCCTCCTCTGGCCTCTCTAGTCTCTCTGCCTCCACTAGTGTCTCTGTTGCCTCTGCCTCCTCTGGTCTGTCTGTGGCCTCTGACTCTTCTGGTCTCTTTCTCTCCTCTGCCTCCTCTAGTCACTCTGTGGCCTCTGCCTCCTCTGGACTCTCTGCCTCCTCTGGTCTCTCTTTGGCATCTGCCTCCTTTGGTCTCTCTGCCTCCGCTGCTCTAACTGCCTCCTCTGGTCTCTCTGTGGCCGCTGCCTCCTCTGGTCTCTCTGTGGCATCTGCCTTTTCTGGTCTCTCTGCCTCCTCTGCCTCCTCTGGTCTCTCTGTGGCCTCTGCCTCCTCTGGTCTTTTGTGGCCTCTGCCTCCTCTGGTCTCTCTTTGGCCTCTACCTCCTCTAGCCTCTCTGTGGCCTCTGCCTCCTCTGGACTCTCTATTCCTCTATCTCCTCTGGTCTCTCTGTGGCCTCTGTCTCCTTTGGTCTCTCTGCCTCCTCTGCATCCTCTCGTCTCTCTGCCTCCTCTTGGCTCTCTGTCTTTCTGCCTTCTCTGAACTCTCGGTGGCCTCTTCCCCTCTGGTCTACTGTGGCCTCTTCCTCTTCTGCTCTCTCTATCTCCTCTGCCTCCTCTCGTCTCTCTGTGGCCTCTGCCTCCTCTGGTCTCTCTGTGGCCTCTGCCTTCTCTTGACTCTCTGCCTCCTCTGACCCCTCTAGTCTCTCTGCCTCCACAGCTCTCTTTTTTGCCTCTGCCTCCTCTAGTCACTCTGTGGCCTCTGCCTCCTCTGGACTCTCTTCCTCCTCTGGTCTCTTTGTGGCCTCTGCCTCCTCTGGTCTCTCTGCCTCCGCTGCTCTAACTGCCTCCTCTGGTCTCTCTGTGGCCTCTGCCTCCTGTGGTCTATCTGTGGCCTCTGCCTCCTCTGGTTTCTCTGTGGCCTCTACCTCCTCTGGCCTCTCTGTGGCCTCTGCCTCCTCTGGACTCTCTGCCTCCTCTGGTCTTTTGTGGTCTCTGCCTCCTCTGGTCTCTCTGCCTCCTCTGCTCCCTCTGCTCTCTGCCTCCACTGGTCTCTCAATTGCCTCTGCCTCCTCTGGTCTCTTTGTCTCCTCTGCCTCCTCTAGTCACTCTGTGACCTCTGCCTCTTCTGGTCTCTCTGTGGCCTCTGCCTCCTCTGGACTCTCTGCCTCCTCTAGTCTTTCTGTGGCCTCTGCCTGCTCTAGACTCTCTGCCTCCAATGCATCCTCTCGTCTCTCTGTCTCTTCTGCCTCCTCTGGTCTCTCTGCCTCCTCTGCCTCCTCTGGTCTCTCTGTGGCCTCTGCCTCCTCTGGTCTCTCTGTGGCCTCTGTCTTCTCTTGTCTCTCTGCCTCCTCTGCCCCCTCTGGTCTCTCTGTTTCTACTGGTCTCTCTATTGCCTGTGCCTCCTCTGGTCTCTCTGTTGCCTCTGCCTCATCTGGTCTCTCTGCCTCTTCTGCTTCCTCTCTCTCTCTGTGGCCTCTGCCTCCTCTGCTTTCTCTGTCTCCCCTGCCTCCACTGGTCTCTCTGTCTCCTCTGCCTCCTCTGCTCTCTACCTCCACTGCCTCCTCTGGTCTGTGTGTCCTCTGCCTCCTCTGGTCTCTCTGTGGCCTCTGCCTCCTCTGGTCTCTCTGTCTCCTATGCCTCCACTGGTCTCTCAGTGGCCTTTGACTCCACTCGTCTCTCTGTGGCCTCTGTCTCCTCTGCTCTCTCTCTGGCCTCTACCTCCACTAGTCTCTCTGACTTATCTGTCTCCTCTAGACTCTCTGTCGCCTCTTCCTCCTCTGGTCTCTCTGCCTCTGCCTCCTCTAGTCTCTCTGCCTTCTCTGCCTCCTCTTGTCTCTCTGTGGCCTCTGCCTTTACTGGTCTCTCTCTGGCCTCTGCCTCCTATGGTCTCTCTGCCTCCTCTGCCTCCTCTCTGGTCTCTCTGTGGCCTCTGACTCCTCTGGACTCTCTGCCTCCTCTGGTCTCTCTGTGACCTCTGCTTCCTCTGGTCTCTCTGTGGCCTCTGCCTCCTCTTGTCTCTCTATTCCTCTATCTCCTCTGGGTTCTCTGTCTTTCTGTCTCCTCTGAACTCTCGGTGGCCTCTTCCCCCTCTGGTCTAACTGTGGCCTTTGCCTCTTCTGCGCTCTATATCTCCTCTGCCTCCTCTGGTCTCTCTGTAGCCTCTGCCTCCTCTGGTCTCTCTGTGGCCTCTGCCTTCTCTGGCCTCTCTAGTCTCTCTGCCTCCACTAGTCTCTCTATTGCCTCTGCCTCCTTTGGTCTCTCTAGCCTCTGACTCCTCTGGTCTCTTTGTCTCCTATGCCTCCTCTAGTCACTCTGTGGCCTCTGCCTCCTCTGGACTCTCTGCCTCCTCTGGTCTCTCTGTGGCCTCTGCCTCCTCTGGTCTCTCTGCCTCCGCTGCTCTAACTGCCTCCTCTGGTCTCTCTGTGGCCGCTGCCTCCTCTGGTCTCTCTGTGGCATCTGCCTTTTCTGGTCTCTCTGCCTCCTCTGCCTCCTCTGGTCTCTCTGCGGCCTGTGCCTCCTCTGGTCTTTTTGTGGCTTCTGCCTCCTCTGGTCTCTCTGTGGCCTCTGCCTCCTGTGGACTCTCTATTCCTATAACTCCTCTGGTCTCTCTGTGGCCTCTGTCTCCTTTGGTCTCTCTGCCTCCTCTGCATCCTCGTCTCTCTGCCTCCTCTGGGCTCTCTGTCTTTCTGCCTCAACTGAACTCTCGGTGGCCTCTTCCCCTCTGGTCTAACTGTGGCCTCTTCCTCTTCTGCTCTCTCTATCTCCTCTGCCTCCTCTCGTCTCTCTGTGGCCTCTGCCTCCTCTGGTCTCTCTGTGGCCTCTGCCTTCTCTTGACTCTCTGCCTCCTCTGCCTCCTCTAGTCTCTCTGCCTCCACTGCTCTCTTTTTGCCTCTGCCTACTCTAGTCACTCTGTGGCCTCTGCCTCCTCTTGACTCTCTGCCTCCTCTGGTCTCTTTGTGGCCTCTGCCTCCTCTGGTCTGTCTGCCTCCGCTGCTCTAACTGCCTCCTCTGGTCTCTCTGTGGCCTCTGCCTCCTCTGGTCTTTCTGTGGCCTCTGCCTCCTCTGGTCTCTCTGTGGCCTCTACCTCCTCTGGCCTCTCATTGGCCTCTGCCTTCTCTTGTCTCTCTGCCTCCTCTGCCCCCTCTGGTCTCTCTATTGCCTCTGCCTCCTCTGGTCTCTGTTTTGCCTCTGCCTCCTCTGGTCTCTTTGTCTCCTCTTCCTCCTATAGTCACTCTATGGCCTCTGCCTCCTCTGGTCTTTGTGCCTCCTCTGCCTCCCCTGCTCTAACTGCCTCCTCTGGTCTCTCTGTGGCCTCTGCCTCCTCTAATCTCTCTGTCGCCTCTGCCTCCTCTGGTCTCTGTATGGCCTCTGCCTTTACTGGACTCTGTGTGGCCTCTGCCTCCACTGGTCTCTCTGTGACTTATGCCTCCTCTGGTCTCTCTCTGGCCTCAGCCTCCTCTGGTCTCTCTGCCTCCTCTGCCTCTCTCTGCTCTCTCTGTGGCCTCTGACTCCTCTGGACTCTCTTCCTCCTCTCTGGTCTTTCTGTGGCCTCTGCTTCCTCTAGTCTCCCTGCCCCGTTGCCTCCTCTGAACTCTCGGTGGCCTCTGCCTTCTCTGGTCTCTCTGCCCCGTTGCCTCCTCCGGTTACTCTGTGGCCTATGCCTCCTCTGGTCTCTCTGCGGCCTCTGCCTCCTCTGGTTACTCTCTGGCCTATGCCTCCTCTGGTCTCTCTGCGGCCTCTGCCTCCTCTGGTCTCTCTGTGAACTTTGCCTCGTCTGATCTCTCTGTGGCCTCTGCCTCCTCTCGTCTCTCTGTGTCGCCTGCCTCCACTGGTCTCTCTGCCTTCTCTGCACCTCTGCTCTCTCTACCTCCTCTGGTCTCTCTGTGAACTCTGCCTCCTCTGGTCTCTCTGTGGCCTATGCCTCCTCTGGATTCTCTGTGGCCTCTGCCTCCTCTGGTCTCTCTGTCTCCTATGCCTGCACTGGTCTCTCAGTGGCCTTTGACTCCACTCGTCTCTCTGTGGCCTCTGCCTCCTCTGCTCTCTCTCTGGCCTCTACCTCCACTAGTCTCTCTGACTTATCTGTCTCCTCTAGTCTCTCTGTCGCCTCTTCCTCCTCTGGTCTCTCTGTGGCCTCTGCCTCCTCTAGTCTCTCTGCCTTCTCTGCCTCCTCTTGTCTCTCTGTGTCCTCTGCCTCCTCTCGTCTCTCTGTGGCCTCTGCCTCCTCTGGTCTCTCTGTCTCCTATGCCTCCACTGGTCTCTCAGTGGCCTTTGACTCCACTTGTCTCTCTGTGGCCTCTGCCTCCCCTGCTCTCTCTCTGGTCTTTGCCTCCACTAGTCTCTCTGACTTATCTGTCTCCTCTAGTCTCTCTGTCGCCTCTGCCTCCTCTGGTCTCTCTGTGGCCTCTGCCTCCTCTAATCTCTTTGCCTTTTCTGCCTCCTCTGGTCTCTCTATGGCCTCTGCCTTTACTGGACTCTGTGTGGCCTCTGCCTCCACTGGTCTCTCTGTGACTTATGCCTCCTCTGGTCTCTCTCTGGCCTCTGCCTCCTCTGGACTCTCTGCCACCTCTTGCCCTGTTTGCTCTCTCTGTGGCCTCTGACTCCTCTGGACTCTCTTCCTCCTCTGGTCTTTCTGTGGCCTCTGCTTCCTCTAGTTTTCCTGCTTCTGAAGAGTGCAGTCGCAGCTCTGCTTGCTCCTGCCAGCTTTACTTTTCTCTTTAGTTATCTCCACATTTAGGATCAACTTTTTACATTGCTTTTACTTTCTTTTAACTGGATTTTTATGTTTTTATGTTCTTACTTATTTTTACTTTTTAAACAACACGTTGGACCTGTTGAGCGACTGGAGTCTTAGTATCTATTTTTCAACATGTCTGGGATAAAACTACTACTGCAAACTCTTTCTGCCAAAATTGTTGGAAATACCAACAAGAAATCAGTGTGCTACAAACAAAGATTTTTGCTTTGGAATCTGAAAGAGGACTTCAGGATACAATCCCGATCACACAATGTGGTAAGACTGTGAATTTAAACTTGGAAGATACAGTGTCATTCCCAAAGCTGAACAAAGCAAAGGGATTTAAACAAAATGATGGCACCTGGCATAAACTTGGTGCCCAGCCAAAGCAGCACTGGATAAGAAAAAAGAATGCTGGCATCACAAGAGGACTTGTAGCATCACCAGACATCCAGCTAAAAACAGATTTGAATCACTGATGAATGAACCAGAAAACTCTTCTTTAACTGTAAAACATGGAGGAAATAAAACTTTGTCTATGGAAAACGGAGACATGAATCTGTGGAAAAGCACCAGGCTAACAGAGACAGAGAATCTATGCCAAAAGTGAAGGACAGAGATATCCTGTTGCTGGGAGACGGTGCTGTCAGGGACATAAACTATAGTTGTTTTGTTACATGCAGCTATCCAAGTGCTATGGTCCCTGATATAACAGCACTCCTCCCCAAGTCCTGTCCAAACACACAGGCATTAAACAGCTGATTGTACATGTGGGTGCAGTTGACACCAGGAAGGGAGAATCAGAGGTTTTAAAGGATATCTCCAGGCTTTTAAATAAACTTGAAAATCTGGAAGTGCAATCCTTTATCAGTGGACCACTCCCAAACATTGACAGAAGGATCAATAAATTCAGTCGGCTCTTGCATTAAATACATGGCTGTCCAAGACCTGCGAGACAAGAGGAGTACACTTTATTGATAACTTCCTTGTTTTTGTGGCAACGTGTAGACCTGTTTGGAAAGGGCCCACACCTGAACAGAGGAGGGTCAGGAGGCTAACAGATAATCTCCTGCACTCCCTGAGACACCTAAATGGTTCTGGTCGCACTCTTAAACAAAGAAAGAGTCTTCTGAGAAGCCATCAGCCACTGAATGAGAAAAACACTCCAGCCTCACCAACCAAAGATCCTCCTCTGACTGGACCACCATCAACACCTGCACTACTGAAATGGACCCCCAATAGGACCCTGGACCCCCAGTAACATCAACACCTTCTGCGGACCTCACCATCTCTGTCCCATCCCGGATTCACCAATGGGATTTCCAGATCACCTGGAAATGTTGGTAAAATCTGGAACTAAGTTGATACCCCTCACACCTAACTTGGCCAGGTCACGGGTTCTATCATCTCCATCTTGGCCAGAACAAATGAGACCCCGATAGGTGTCCAATGCACCCCTGTCAGACCCCCTCCACCCCTCCCAGACCAGCTCCAAAAGCCTTGACTAGCATCAAGGCTACTATCAGCGATTAGGACACTGAGGGCCTCTGCTGTTCCAGGACTTTTGTCATCATAAAACACTTATCAACCCGAGGCCCTGTGAGAGAACACTCCCCCCCAGCTCCATAGCTACAGTCAGAAGTCGCAGATTGGAGAAGAGAATAACAGTTAGTTTGTCTAATCAGACAAACCTGATTCAAATTCCCTGCAAACAGATAAAGTCTAGTCCTGTTCAAACAGTCTTGAAACTTGCAGTGTTCAATGTCAGGTCTTTGGGAAACAAATCTTTTTTAATTAATGATTTTATAATTTCAAATAAGCTTGATTTTATGTTTTTAACAGAAACATGGTTAGACAGTAAGACTGGAAATGCTGTCCTTATTGAATCCACCCTATCGAATTTCACATTTTTATCCAAAATGCGGGAAAACAAAAAGGGTGGTGGTGTTTGTGCTATTTTAGGGATAATATTCTTATCCAGAAACTATCACTTGGGAGTTTTCATCATTTGAGTATGTGGCATTCAAAATGGAGTTGAGGTTTTCTCCATCTATTTTATATGTTGTTCTTTACAAACCACCCCAACAATGTCATGATTTTATTGATGAGTTTACTGAAATGCTGATTATCTGCACAGAATATGAACAAATAATCATATCAGGTGATTTTAACGTGCATGTGGATAATGTTTCTGACAGAAATGCCAAAGAACTTTCTACTATTCTTGATACTTTTGGTCTTTGTCAGCATGTTAATGAGCCGACCCATAACAGAGGTCACACTCTGGACCTGGTCATTACAAAGGGTGTCCATATTTCAGATGTCACTGTGATTGATGTTGCTCTGTCTGATCATTCTTGTGTCTTTTTCCATCTGTCCATGATTCCAAAAGCTGCTGCTGGACCTACAGTTATAACACCAGGACACAGTTTATGGAGGCAATCAGGTTTGAAAATGCCTCATCAGGTCAAGTTGATGATTTAATGAATTGTTATACTTCAGGTGTTTTAAATGTTATGGACGCCATTGCTCCTGTTAAGGTTAAAGTGATGAAGCTGCAGAAGGCTTCGTGGAGCAATGCTCCTTCTGTCAGGGCACAGAAAGGGAATGCCGAAAGAAAATGGCGTAAATTTAAACTCTTAATTCATTATGAGGTATACAAAGAAAATCTGCATGTTTTCAATCAAACTTTGAAAAAGCAAGAGAAATATTCTTCTCAGAGCTCATCAACCACAGCAGTAACAACTCACGTGTCCTGTTTGCTACAGTGAACAGATTAACAAACCCTCCAACTCCATTTCCTCCAGAATTAGTTTCCAACACTAAATGCAATGAGTTTGCATTGTTTTTAACGACAAGGTTCAAGGCATTAAACATGCGATACAGTCAAAGGGCAAACAACAACACTGCAGCCACATAGGAGACCTTTGTTTGAGTTTACACATTTTACACCCATTAATGACAGAACAATTGAAAACTGTCTCCAGCCTGAGTTCATCCACCTGCTGCCTCGATGTTTTACCCACTAGATTTCTAAAATCAGTACTAAGCAGTTTGTTACCACAACTCACTAATATAGTCAATAATTCCTTACAGTTTGGAACATTTCCAAGGGCCTTAAAAACTGCTGTCATCAAGCCTCTCTTAAAGAAGAGCAGTCTTGATGCTACAGTGCTCAACAACTATCGGCCCATATCAAACCTGCCATTTTTAGGGAAAGTCATCGAAAAGTTGTATATCAGCAACTTAATGACTTTCTATTGCTTAACAACTGCTTTGATCCTTTTCAGTCAGGTTTTAGGCCCCATCACAGCACTGAGACTGCACTTATCAAAGTCACAAATGACATCCGTCTGAACACTGGCCGGGCAAAGTCTCTGTCTTAGTTCTGTTGGATGATACAGTGGACCATGAAATCCTGTCACAAAGATTAGATGAATGGATAGGTATCTCTGGAACTGCTCTTAAATGGTTTCAGTCCTATCTTGAAGACAGGAAGTACTTTGTTTCGGTTGGAAACTGTGTATCAGACCAAATGGCCCTGACATGTGGGGTTCCACAGGGTCTATCTTGGGACCTCTATTATTCAATCTTTACATGCTTCCTTTAGGCCAGTTAATACACAGCTGTGGTGTATCCTACCATAATTATGCAGATGATACTCAGATTTACATTTCACTCACAGCAGGTGAAAATGGACCAATCCATTCATTGTGTCACTGCATCGAACAGATTGATGTGTGGATGCAAAATAATTTTCTCCAACTGAACAGAAACAAGACTGAAATAATTATCTTTGGACCACAGAAACAAAGAGAAAATGTCAGCAGTCACCTCGTCTCTTTCTAAAATCTAAAACCAGGTTAGAAATCTAGGGGTCATCATGGACTCAGACTTTAATTTCCAGAGTCACATTAAGTCAATTACATCATCTGCATTTTATCACCTTAAAAATATTTCCAGAGTCAAAGGCATAATGTCTCAACCAGACTTAGAGAAACTTATTCATGCTTTTATCTCCAGCAGGTTAGATTACTGTAACGGCCTGCTCACTGGTCTCTCAAAACGAGGTTAAGACAGCTGCAGCTTATTCAGAACGCTGCTGCTCGGGTTCTAACTAACACCAGGAAGTACAACCACATCAGTCCAGTTTTAAAATCTCTGCACTGGCTTCCTGTTGCTCAGAGGATAGACTTTAAAACAGCACTACTGGTTTACAAGTCTCTAAATGGTTTAGCACCAGAATATATTTCTGAAATGCTAGTAGCTTATGAGCCTCCTCGGACTCTAAGAACATCTGGGACAGGCCTTCTGCTCGTGCCCAGAGTTAGAAGTAAACAGGGTGAAGCAGCGTTTAAGTTTCAAGCAGCAAAAACCTGGAACAACCTCCCAGATGAAGTAAAACAAGCCTCAACTTTAACAATGTTCAAGGAGGTTAAAAACCTTCCTTTTAGCTCCCCTACACCACAACTTAAAATGTTTTTATCTGCACTCTTCTTCTTTTATAATGCTTTTAATCTTTCTTATGTTTCCAAATCTAAATCTTGTAAATTGTCTTTTATTTCTGTAAAGCACTTTGAGTTACCCAGTGTATTTATTGTGCTATATAAATAAAATTGCCTTGCCTTGCCTTGCCTAGTCTCCTGCCCGTTGCCTCCTCTGAACTCTCGGTGGCCTCTGCCTTCTCTGGTCTCTCTGCCCTGTTGCCTCCTCTGGTTACTCTGTGGCCTATGCCTCCTCTGGTCTCTCTGCGGCCTCTGCCTCCTCTGGTTACTCTGTGGCCTATGCCTCCTCTGGTCTCTCTGCGGCCTCTGCCTCCTCTGGTCTCTCTGTGAACTTTGCCTCGTCTGATATCTCTGTGGCCTCTGCCTCCTCTCGTCTCTCTGTGTCGCCTGCCTCCACTGGTCTCTCTGCCTTCTCTGCCTCCTCTGCTCTTTCTACCTCCTCTGGTCTCTCTGTGAACTCTGCCTCCTCTGGTCTCTCTGTGGCCTATACCTCCTCTGGATTCTCTGTGGCCTCTGCCTCCTCTGGTCTCTCTGTCTCCTATGCCTCCACTGGGCTCTCAGTGGCCTTTGACTCCACTCGTCTCTCTGTGGCCTCTGCCTCCTCTGCTCTCTCTCTGGCCTCTACCTCCACTAGTCTCTCTGACTTATCTGTCTCCTCTAGTCTCTCTGTCGCCTCTTCCTCCTCTGGTCTCTCTGTGGCCTCTGCCTCCTCTAGTCTCTCTGCCTTCTCTGCCTCCTCTTGTCTCTCTGTGTCCTCTGCCTTTACTGGACTCTCTGTGGCCTCTGCCTCCACTGGTCTCTCTGTGACTTATGCCTCCTCTGGTCTCTCTCTTGCCTCTGCCTCCTCTGGTCTCTCTGCCTCCTCTGCCTGCTCTGGTCTCTCTGTGACCTCTGCCTCCTCTGGTCTCTCTGTGGCCTATGCCTCCTCTGGATTCTCTTTGGCCTCTGCCTCCTCTGGTCTCTCTGTCTTCTCTGCCTCCTCTTTTATCTCTGTGGCCTCTGCCTCCTCTGGTCTCTCTGTGGCCTCTGCCTCCTCTTGTCTCTCTATTCCTCTATCTCCTCTGGTCTCTCTGTCTTTCTGCCTCCTCTGAACTCTCGGTGGCCTCTTCCCCCTCTGCTCTCACTGTGGCCTCTGCCTCCTCTGGTCTCTCTCTGGCCTCTGCCTTCTCTTGTCTCTCTGCCTCCTCTGCCCCCTCTGGTCTCTCTGCCTCCACTGGTCTCTCTGTTGCCTCTGCCTCCTCTGGTCTCTCTTTGCCTCTGCCTCCTCTGGTCTCTTTGTCTCCTCTTCCTCCTATAGTCACGCTATGGCCTCTGCCTCCTCTGGTCTTTCTGCCTCCTCTGCCTCCCCTGCTCTAACTGCCTCCTCTGGTCTCTCTGTGACCTCTGCCTCCTCTGGTCTGTCTGTGGCCTCTGCCTCCTCTGGACTCTCTGTCTCCGCTGCTCTAACTGTCTCCTCTGGTCTCTCTGTCTTTCTGCCTCCTCTGAACTCTCGATGGCCTCTGCCCCTCTGGTCTCACTGTGGCCTCTGCTTCCTCTGGTCTCTCTGTGGCCTCTGCCTCCTCTAGTCTCTATGTGGCATCTGCCTTCTCTGGTCTCTCTGCCTCCTCTGCATCCTCTCGTCTCTGCCTCCTCTGGTCTCTCTGTCTTTCTGCCTCCTCTGAACTCTCGATGGCCTCTGCCCCCTCTGCTCTCACTGTGGCCTCTGCCTCCTCTGGTCTCTCTCTGGCCTCTGCCTTCTCTTGTCTCTCTGCCTCCTCTGCCCCATCTGGTCTCTCTGCCTCCACTGGTCTCTATTGCCTCTGCCTCCTCTGGTCTCTCTTTTGCCTCTGCCTCCTCTGGTCTCTTTGTCTCCTCTTCCTCCTATAGTCACGCTATGGCCTCTGCCTCCTCTGGTCTTTCTGCCTCCTCTGCCTCCCCTGCTCTAACTGCCTCCTCTGGTCTCTCTGTGACCTCTGCCTCCTCTGGTCTCTCTGTGGCCTCTGCCTTCTCTGATCTCTCTGTGGCTGCTGCCTCCTGGTCTCTCTGTGTCATCTGCCTTTTCTGTTCTCTCTGCCTCCTCTGCCTCCTCTGGTCTCTATGGCCTCTGCCTCCTCTGGACTCTCTGCCTCCTCTGGTCTTTCTGTGGCCTCTGCCTCCTCTGGTCTCTATGCCTAATCTGCTTCCTCTGGTCTCTCTGTGGCCTCTGCCTCCTCTGGTCTCTCGGTCTCCTCTGCCTCCTCTGGTCTCTCTACCTCCTCTGCCTCCTCTGGTCTGTCTGTGTCCTCTGCCTCCTCTCATCTCTCTGTGGCCTCTGCCTCCTCTGGTCTCTCTGTCTCCTATGCCTCCACTGGTCTCTCAGTGGCCTTTGACTCCACTCGTCTCTCTGTGGCCTCTGCCTCCTCTGCTCTCTCTCTGGCCTCTGCCTCCACTAGTCTCTCTGACTTATCTTTCTCCTCTAGTCTCTCTGTCGCCTCTCCCTCCTCTGGTCTCTCTGTGGCCTCTGCCTCCTCTAATCTCTCTGCCTTCTCTGCCTCCTCTAGTCTCTCTATGGCCTCTGCCTTTACTGGACTCTCTGTGGCCTCTGCCTCCACTGGTCTCTCTGTGACTTATGCCTCCTCTGGTCTCTCTCTTGCCTCTGCCTCCTCTGCCTCTCTCTGCTCTCTGTGGCCTCTGACTCCTCTGGACTCTCTGCCTCCTCTGGTCTTTCTGTGGCCTCTGCTTCCTCTAGTCTCCTGCCCTGTTGCCTCCTCTGAACTCTCTGTGGCCTCTGCCTCCTCTGGTCTCTCTGTCTCCTATGCCTCCACTGGTCTCTCAGTGGCCTTTGACTCCACTCGTCTCTCTGTGGCCTCTGCCTTCTGTGCTCTCTCTCTGGCCTCTGCCTCCACTAGTCTCTCTGACTTATCTGTCTCCTCTAGTCTCTCTATCGCCTCTGCCTCCACTGGTCTCTCTGTGACATATGCCTCCTCTGGTCTCTCTCTGGCCTCTGCCTCCTCTGGTCTCTCTGTGGCCTCTGCCTTCTCTGATATCTCTGTGGCCGCTGCCTCCTGGTCTCTCTGTGTCATCTGCCTTTTCTGTTCTCTCTGCCTCCTCTGCCTCCTCTGGTCTATCTATGGCCTCTGCCTCCTCTGGACTCTCTGCCTCCTCTGGTCTTTCTGTGGCCTCTGCCTCCTCTGGTCTCTCTGCCTAATCTTCTTCCTCTGGTCTCTCTGTGGCCTCTGCCTCCTCTGGTCTCTCTACCTCCTCTGCCTCCTCTGGTCTGTCTGTGTCCTCTGCCTCCTCTGGTCTCTCTGTGGCCTCTGCCTCTTCTGGTCTCTCTGTCTCCTATGCCTCCACTGGTCTCTCAGTGGCCTTTGACTCCACTCGTCTCTCTGTGGCCTCTGCCTCCTCTGCTCTCTCTCTCTGGCCTCTTCCTCCACTAGTCTCTCTGACTTATCTGTCTCCTCTAGTCTCTCTGTCGCCTCTGCCTCCTCTAATCTCTCTACCTTCTCTGCCTCCTCTGGTCTCTCTATGGCCTCTGCCTTTACTGGACTCTCTGTGGCCTCTGCTTCCACTGGTCTCTCTGTGACTTATGCCTCCTCTAGTCTCTCTCTGGCCTCTGCCTCCTCTGGTCTCTCTGCCTCCTCTGCCCTCTCTGCTCTCTCTGTGGCTTCTGACTCATCTGGACTCTCTGCCTCCTCTGGTCTTTATGTGGCCTCTGCTTCCTATAGTCTCCTGCCCCGTTGCCTCCTCTGAACTCTCGGTGGCCTCTGCCGTCTCTCGTCTCTCTGCCCCATTGCCTCCTCTGGTTACTCTGTTGCCTATGCCTCCTCTGGTCTCTCTGCCTCTGCCTCCTCTGGTCTCTCTGTGAACTTTGCCTCGTCTGATCTCTCTGTGGCCTCTGCCTCCTCTTCTCTCTGTGTCGCCTGCCTCCACTGGTCTCTCTGCCTTCTCTGCCTCCTCTGCTCTCTCTACCTCCACTGGTCTCTCTGTGAACTCTGCCTCCTCTGGTCTCTCTGTGGCCTCTGCCTCCTCTGGATTCTCTGTGGCCTCTGCCTCCTCTGGTCTCTCTGTCTTCTATGCCTCCACTCGTCTCTCTGTGGCCTCTGCCTCCTCTGCTCTCTCTCTGGCCTCTACCTCCACTAGTCTCTCTGACTTATCTGTCTCCTCTAGTCTCTCTGTCGCCTCTTCCTCCTCTGGTCTCTCTGTGGCGTCTGCCTCCTCTGGTCTCTCTGTCTCCTCTGCCTCCTCTGGTCTCTCTACATCCTCTGCCTCCTCTGGTCTGTCTGTGTCCTCTGCCTCCTCTCGTCTCTCTGTGGCCTCTGCCTCCTCTGGTCTCTCTGTCTCCTATGCCTCCACTGGTCTCTCAGTGGCCTTTGACTCCACTCGTCTCTCTGTGGCCTCTGCCTCCTCTGCTCTCTCTCTGGCCTCTGCCTCCACTAGTCTCTCTAACTTATCTTTCTCCTCTAGTCTCTCTGTCGCCTTTCCCTCCTCTGGTCTCTCTGTGGCCTCTGCCTCCTCTAATCTCTCTGCCTTCTCTGCCTCCTCTGGTCTGTCTGTGTCCTATGCCTCCTCTCGTCTCTCTGTGGCCTCTGCCTCCTCTGGTCTCTCTGTCTCCTATGCCTCCACTGGTCTCTCAGTGGCCTTTGACTCCACTCGTCTCTCTGTGGCCTCTGCCTCCTCTGCTCTCTCTCTGGCCTCTGCCTCCACTAGTCTCTCTGACTTATCTGTCTCCTCTAGTCTCTCTGTCGCCTCTTCCTCCTCTGGTCTCTTTGGCATCTGCCTCCTCTAGTCTCTATGCCTTCTCTGCCTCCTCTTGTCTCTCTGTGGCCTCTGCCTTTACTGGACTCTCTGTGGCCTCTGCCTCCACTGGTCTCTCTGTCACTTATGCCTCCTCTGGTCTCTCTCTGGCCTCTGCCTCCTCTGGTCTCTCTGCCTCCTCTGCATCCTCTGGTCTCTCTGTGGCCTATGCCTCCTCTGGATTCTCTGTGGCCTCTGCCTCCTCTGGTCTCTCTGTCTCCTCTGCCCCCTCTTTTATCTCTGTAGCCTCTGCCTCCTCTGGTCTCTCTGTGGCCTCTGCCTTCTCTTGTCTCTCTATTCCTCTATCTCCTCTGGTCTCTCTGTCTTTCTGCCCCCTCTGAACTCTCGGTGGCCTCTTCCCCCTATGGTCTAACTGTGGCCTCTGCCTCCTCTGCTCTCTCTCTCTCCCCTGCCTCCACTGGTCTCTCTGCTCTCTCACCTCCACTGGTCTCTCTGTGACCTCTGCAATCCTCTAGTCTCTCTGTGGCCTATGCCTCCTCTGGATTCTCTCATGGCCTCTGCCTCCTCTAGACTCTCTGCCTCCCCTGCTTTCTCTCGTCTCTCTGTCTCGTCTGCCTCCTCTGGTCTCTCTGCCTCCTCTGCCTCCTCTGGATTCTCTGTGGCCTCTGCCTCCTCTGGTCTCTCTGTGGCCTCTGTCTTCTCTTGTCTCTCTGCCTCCTCTGCCCCCTCTGGTCTCTCTGTCTCTACTGGTCTCTCTATTGCCTGTGCCTCCTCTGGTCTCTCTGTGGCCTCTGCCTCCTCTGCTCTCTCTGTCTCCCCTGCCTCCACTGGTCTCTCTGCCTTCTCTGCCTCCTCTGCTCTCTCTACCTCCACTGGTCTCTCTGTGACCTCTGCAATCCTCTGGTCTCTCTGTGGCCTATGCCTCCTCTGGTCTCTCTGCGGCCTCTGCCTCCTCTGGTCTCTCTGTGAACTCTGCCTCCTCTGGTCTCTGTGTGGCCTCTGCCTCCACTGGTCTCTCTGTCTCCTCTGCCTCCTTTCGTCTCTTTGTGGCCTCTGCATCTTCTGGTCTCTCTGTGGCCTCTGCCTCCTCTTGTCTCTCTATTCCTCTGCCTCCTCTGGTCTCTCTGTGGCCTCTGCATCTTCTGGTCTCTCTGTGGCCTTTGCCTCCTCTTGTCTCTCTGTCTTTTTGCCTCCTCTGAACTCTTGGTGGCCTCTGCCTTCTCTGGTCTCTCTGCCTCCTCTGCCTCCATAAAGTGTAAACCGAAATAACAGAACTGAGAACAAAATTACAAGTTAGAAAACCAGGCAGTTTTCTGACTCTTCTTTCTGACTCACTCTTGTTTCTGTGAATTATTGATGTGTTTTTAGTTTTATTAACCCTTTAAACCCGAGGCCTGGCATGAGTTTGTAGGCTTAAGTATTGGCCAGCTGTTCGCAAAATGTAGCATCTGAGTTGAGGAGGCGAACTTCACACCTTGACATGTTGTCTTTTGTATGATTGTTTTTGGTCTGTGTTTGAAGTTGGTGTATATGGCTTACATGTGCGTTTAGCGGGGTTTCCGCTGAGTAATTGGATGTGCGGCTTACCCATATTAGGCCTGGGGCTGTGTAGTGCATTATGCTGCTTGTTTACGACGCCTTAAATAGGTTTAAAGGGTAAATTTGTTTTCTGATTTGTTATTTTGATATTTGCTTTTGTTAATTTGTTTGCACTTTACGGCCACTGTATAACAACTGTATACAAAGAAAGAAAAGAAAATTACAAAAGAAACATGGCAGAGTTAAAGGTGTAGGTTTATTTTTGTTTTCTCATCATTACATTTATCAAAGTAGAACATAAAAGAACCAACACAGGATTCTAAATTATAATTTACTGAGTGTTGACAGTTTCTCAAGTCTTCATGTCAAAGATTTAAAAGTAAGCCCTGTGTTTTAGAACAGACTAAAGACAACTGTGGATAAGTGCTACACAAGTCCTCACGACTCTATCCAGTGCAACAAAGAGATTCAACAAAACACAACCAGTGACTTTTGGGGCAAAATCCATCTAACATTATGATATTTTTAAATATGACAAAATAATATAGAAAATCTCTTTAAACTCTGTCACAGGCAACAATAAAAGAACACAAACACAGTGAGTTTATTTCTTGATGTCATAATGGGCCCAGGTGTCATATCCCTGTCCTATAGATGTAAACATGAAAGACAATCATCTTAATGACAACTGCAGAAGTAACACTGTACGTTACATGGCCTAATATAAAACAACACAGCTTGAAGAATATGTAATTCCACTTCTTTATGAACGTTTTGTAACATAAGGCCATATATATGTTAAATAAAATCTGAAACTGAACTAAATAAAGATTAAACAGGATAGTTATTTACCTTTTGTGTGTTTGAAGAAGACGACATTGAAGACTGAAATATGAATTATAAAAGAGTTTATGTCGACAAAGGCCTGACAAAAGTTTAGATGTTGACCTGTTTAAAGTCAAAGTGTTGTAAACTCACAGATGAGCCCCAGAGTCCAGACCAGAGAGGGTCCCATCCTCACATCCAGCGCTCGTCACTCTGCCTCTGACAAACTCCAGCTCATTACAGGCTTCATCTACAGCACTCACAGAGGAAGAGGAGGGTACATTTGATGAAGATATGTTTAACTGGTCTGCACTTCCTTTTCACACTTACCTCACACAGACACTGAACCACAGCTTTCACACTTTGAGACTTTTCTCTGTCGACCCATCATGCAACACCTGTTTAGAATAAAATAAAAATAGAATACATTTTAAATAATCATTAAACTATATGCATCACATGTAAGTCGGCAGTTAGCAGTAGAAGTGACACCTGTAGCACTAAAATATTGTAAACAACTAAATACAGTCTGATCATTGTTATATGAACCTGTTGATCTTTACTCCGTTAGATATATTGAGTACTAAGAAAAACATTGAAGATCAGTGTAAGAACTAAAGGAAATAGATGTGTTACTTCTTCTTGACTCTAAAATGACACTGAGACAAAGAAGGAGCAACTATGAACTGTATTGTCGTCTTGAAGCTGAAGGAGAGATAACATCATTCTTGTTCAGAAACGTGTTAGATACTTGTCTTTTGTGGTTATTGTTCTGTAGAGGTTTATAATTGTTTGTGTGTTTGTCAGAACTGAAGCTACAGTATAGCTCACAGAGGAGTGAGATAAAGTGTGTCATTGAACGTCATAGAAATGTGTGGCTTTTGACCTAAAAATGAAACAAGTGCAGTGACACACTTTAAAAACTGAATGTGCTGGAGTTCAAGGAGCAGTGTTGTCGTCCTGGGCCTGATCCTCTCTGTTAGTGTTCATCCATGAGTTAAAGTCAGATCCTGGTTCATTCTGGTTTCTGACTGAACTCTATAGTCTCAGATCTGTGAACAGTTTTGGGAGAAAACACTCACAGCTGAGCAGCTCCAGGAGGTGCGCTCACGAGATGATGCGCGCTCCTGCCAAGGTGGAGCGGAGCTACAGGTGACAGCTGAAGCTAAGGTTAGGAGATGGTGAAACAGTTTATTTTGTTGCTTTAATGGAGGTTTCAAAATTCCCTTTTTCATTTCCAGTGCGACACAAACTCCTGTCCATCAGTTTAATCATCTATAAGCCTAATCAGCAGAATCAGCAAATATAATAACTACATAATCATTTAAAACCTATAGTAAATCATCAATTCATTGTAATCCATGTAAAGCTCTGCTGCAGTGCCTTATAGTGTCTTGGTGGGACTCTTGAATATTTGTAGCAGTGGTGGTCAAACCAAGGCCCAAGGACCCAATACTGGCTGTTCAATCTGCCAAGCATTAACTACTAATTTAATAATAATTAAAGACAATTAATTGAGTTTTAGAGTTTTTCACTGGAGTCTCCTCAAAGGCCATATGTCTGATATTCCAGAAACTGAACTCAAAGTCAGCGCTTCTTTTCTACCGAGCCAAATACAAACCAGCCAAGTTACAGACTTTTATTTCTAGTTTGTTCACCCTGCTGTATGTTACTGTTCAGTAAAATTATTTTGTGTAGCAGCTGAAGATCTTTAAAATATACAACAATTATTCACTGTTTTAATAAATCTGCTTGCACCAATAAATACAAACAATTCAAGCTGCAGTGAGTCCAACTGAAGGGCATTTAAAGTCACTCTACCTCAAATTTAACAACAAACCTTAACACACATCACAGATTAAGCAAGACTCTAGCTCAACTCAACACAAAGATTGTTTTTTCACGTCACAATCTGTTCGAATAATAATCTGAATACTTTCGGACACAGTTACAAGTTTAGTCACATTTATCGATCCGCTCTGAAGTCCGACACTGGTATTCTCCGCTCATCATGCAATGGTAAGTGTTTATCCGGTGTAGAAATGAGACACATTTGGATTATTTCTCAACTCAACATCTAAAATACAAAGGAAGAAGAAACAAAGATGAATATCGACAGAAAATAAAGGTGCATTACCTTCAGCATGTCCAATGAAGACAAGGATATTCAGCACTGAAAATCAGAAATGTCAATATATAAGCAATCAAAGAAACTTAATATACAGCAACATTCTCACATTTTAATAGAAAAACCAAAGACAAAATGTGTGTCATTTTTATAACGGCAAAAGTGAGAGCTCTGAATTAAAGAAGGTATGTTTAAAAGCTGGTGTTTCTTCTTTTTTCAACTTGTTACTTTCTTATTTTTTAAGACAAAACTTGCAAAACCTTCACTGGCACACTTTCTAACAAATATACAGTAAATATAATAAAATATATGCCTTTGTAGTTTATAGATATTGGTAATGTTTTAAAAAGGTGTGTCAGTAAAGTTTTTACAGTGCATGATCACATGTCACAGATTGATCTCCTCTTTACAAGGGTTTACATAAGGATTAGAAAACATTAATGTATAAAGTTATTTAGAGGTAGTCCTTAAGAAAAGTGAAAGCAAATTTTATATATAACACTGGTTAATGGTTTACAACCCATTAACCCTTTAGGCGCCAGGGTTTATTTTTAAAAATACAAATTTTTGAGATCCAAATTTCAAAAGGCTTTGGTTTGAAAATGATAAGAGATAGAGTCCTACTCTAAATTAGAAAAATGTCAGGTATGACCCAAAGTATATTAGTGAATAAATTATATGCATATAATTTGCATATCATTTACATACCATGCCATTATATATTGGCGGTTATGTTATTTACAGTACATACAGACTAATGAACATATTATTATTATTATTATATATTTTTTTTCTCTCTTCTGTCTTTTTCTGAAATAAAATTATTTATACCAGTAATTTGTAAAAGCAACATTACCAAAATAAAGAATAACTACAACTTCTAATAAACCATAACTAGTAAAATGTATGTAAATAGATGTGAGAAATATACACATGTATCGTAGGTATTTGGTTTCAGTAGCTTTATCTTTTTTATCCATCAAAATGCATAGTTTTTAGTTTTTAGAGTGTGGACCTCTCATAAGGCACAGCAGACAGCCATCACTTTCATTCTGATCACTGTGATCAGCGCGTTTGCGCTGACTGTTTACCCTGCCTCTCCCTCCTGCTGGGTAAAGTGTCAGAATGAACAACACTATTTTCCTGTCACTGTCCAGGCGACTAGTTTCATCCCGTTTCTTTTACTGATTTTGGGCAAAGTGTGGGATAAACAGCGTGTGCTTTTATGCAGCTACAGAGAGGCACCAGCAGCGCCCTGATCCATCACAGGCTGTCAAGTCACACAGCACTTTCAGTCTGCTCATTCTCACTTTCACTCGGCTGAAAAGACTCTAAAGGTAGATGTTTTCCATCAGAACCAGAGTCAGCCATTACTAAAGCCAAAGCTTCATCACAGGTGTGTTTTTTATTTGTCATTTTTGCGTTTAGCACCTAGCATGCAGAGAATGAGGCTTCTACTGAGCCGGTCCTGACACTCCCACTGAGACGCGAGTTTGAAGTCTTCTTCTACAAATTTTTTTAATGGCAACACATGGAAATAGTGGACTAGAAACAAAGTACAGGGTGTCTGACATCTGGTGGAAGGGAGTGGAAGCATTATTTAGCAAATAAACCGGAAGTAGCTGCTGTTTTTTCCAGTTAAGTTGCTTGTCGCAATTTTGAGACTTTGGCGCTTAGAGGGTTAAGAACCTTTTATTAATGAATGTACAGTAAATTTTAATCTTAGAAGCTAAATAACTTATTGCTTTACAATTGGATTAACACATTTATAAGGTATTTGCAGTGTGAAAATAATAATTTGTTAATACATTGTAAATATCTTATTTTCAGACTATATTCCAAAGCAGGAGTTTCAAACACTTTTTGTTCAGAAACACAATCTGAAGTGGACCAGTAAAAGAATAGAATAAAAACCTATAAATAACAACAACTCCTTGTTATTCTTTGGTCTAAAGTGCAAAGAGGTACAATTACATTATAATGTCAGTGATCTCATTAATCACAGACCAAAAGGTTAATGTTGGCTGTCGAGAGATTGTCTTTTGTCCATGTGGAGCTACCGTAGTTCATCATGTGTGTGTTTTCACAAACTCATTCTCACAATATATCTTTGAAGCTAATGTTTTGCTAGCATGTTATTTAACGAAGGAGCCTTTATGCACTTTCTGACCTTTCTACAGATAAAAACAGACAGGTTTCCCATTCTCCTCAGAGAATAAATAATGTCATTTTTGCAGAATTTTACACCTTGTGTCTACTTTTCTCTGTCACAGAGTTATTTTTTGTAAAAGACAAAAGAATAAAACAAACTTACCATTTATGGGACCAGATGGTGCACTGCTGCCTCTGCTGTTCAGTCCTGGGAGTCAGTGTTGTGTTGTGTTCTCTACTATTACTAAAACACTGACCACAGTGACAAAATAGAAATAGCAGTTACCTGGATTTAAAGCGATAGAAAATTTTCTTTTCCATCCCTGTCTCAGATTTCACTTTCTCCCAAAAGCAGCTGAGGACCTCCTGCTTCTTTTTATTTAAAATATCAAACTGTAGTTAGTTAGCTTAGCATTAGCTTAGCCACATACTGCATTTATCTCTGCTTTGTAAAACATTACATTATTGAATTGACAGAATTTATTGGGTTTCACGTTGCCTCCATTTTCTCTGTTGCAGTTATTCTGTAATAAAAGACACATTCAGCAGATATTAATCTTCCTGGAGCATTTATGACACGCCAGTGTCGACCAATGGCATTGCACTCTTTTCAATGTAATGTTCAATGTTGCTGTACCAAAGTACAAACATGTCACAAATGCTAAAAAATTAAGTTTGCTAGGAAAAATAAACAATACATGAGATTTTTAATGCAAACAAGTGCAGATTTGAGGATGACTCTCTTCAGTTTGGGCTCTAGGGTTCCTCTGTGAGTCTTTAAAACTCTGTCTTCATTTGTTCTTTATTTAGGTTTGATTAGTTCTATCGATGTTGAGTCTGTCAGTATCCTTCTCAAGATCCTTTATAACGTTTACAAAGATGGATTACCAGTGCTCGAGGGCACAAACCATCAGTTTAAACAAACCTCTGCCACACACTCAGAAGTCAGATCAGGGTTTTTCTCATGTGGGACCAACACAAAAGCACAATCTAAGTAAAGACTGAGGGTAACAGGTCAGGATACCAGAGCAAAGAAAACAAATACTTTTAATATAAAGATTACATTTGACATTTGCTTTTAATTTGGTCTCCTACACAAAGCAATGTTAAAATATAAAAACCCTTGAAATAAAATGGCAATAAGCTTAGAAATAACATTTGTACTTTTATAAGGTGTGTCTGTGTTGTTCTGTGTGTGTCCTGCAGGGCGCTGTGCCCTCAGGCTTTTAGGTTTCTGCAGCACACTGTACAGTGTTGACTTGATGTGAGAGATCCATCTGTGAGTTTGAAGCCTCTTGTGGTGGTTTCTCTCGTCTCTTCACAGCGAGAGCCTTTAACTGTCCCAGTTACTTTCTGACTTCTGGAGCAGACACATGTCTCTTATCTTTAACTAGATCTTTCCTGTGTGCATTAAACTAATCATTATGTTTTCTTTTTCCTATTAATATGTTCATAGATATAATATATATAAATCCTTGATTATAAACCTTAAAACACAACATTAACTCATCATGCATAAATGAGTAACTAAATAAGTATACAAGAATAAAACACATAATATCAAAAATTACACAACAGGATATGTCACAGCACATTGACAAAGCACCAACCTGGGACCAGGTTTTGGGACTGCTGGCCAATGTGACCAGTTCTCCTGCACAGAGGCTGCCGAGTGTGAAAAAAGGCCCTGCCATGTCTAAGGCTCCCTGCAGCCAGCCTCCCTTCTCCTGAAGCAGGTCTCTGGTGGAGCGCAGGGAGTGACAGCCTATGATCCTCTCATTTACAACCTTTATCCACAGTTTTGTTCACTCTGACTTCTTCTGAGCTTTCCTTCTCTTCATATTGTTTGTTACAAAATAAAGTTCCTTTGAAGAATTGTGTTGTTTGTTTTTAGAAACTTAACTTTCATTCTGTTGATCCTGTTGTAACATGTTACTTTAAACAGTTTTGTTTTGCAATGTTTTGATTATTTTTAAACACTTTGATGGATTATTATTATTAATTTATATATTTAACAATAGATGTGTTTACTTTTATATTATGTAACTTTTTTGTAATTGCTTAGACCTTAATTTGAATGTCACAAATTTAAAAACTGGACACCCATTGAGCAAAAGTACCACCTTCTCACATTTGGAGCCACAGAACCTTTTAACCTTTCAATAAAAGTTCAAATCAATAGTGTTATATTTTGTAAATGTTTTGTTTGACTAGAAAAAAGCACAAACCAGAGTACCTGTTCCACACTGGGTGGTGGATGCCTTATGTCTACGTTCAAGTCAAATTTACTTTTGAAAGATCCATAACTGTTAATTTAAAACTCAAAATGACTTTATTATTCCTGTAACAGGTCGTTCGTAATGTATAAATGCACAGCGCACTGAACATGTCACTGAGCACTTTAAAGATACATAGCACTTTTAAAGACACATCACTTTATAAAATCAAAGTTGCACTTAAATAAAGACATCGCACATGATTGTATAAATAAGAGAAAAACAATTAGAACTTGTATCGAGAAAGTGAGTGTGTTTTAAATGTGCTTTTAATATTCAGGTTTCTGGCCAAAAAGACCCCAGAGAAACAAAAACACACTAAAAGGTTCCGGGTCAGACCAAGGCAGGGAATGTGAGGGAAAACAAAGTGGGTTGTTGAATGGTTTAGGGGTTTCAGTGAGTACAAGTCTTTGGTTTTAGGGTTTGTAAATCATTGGTTTTAAATATGGGTTATGTTTTTGGCTTATTTCAAAGAGAATTCTAACATAGTTATTGTTAATAACTTTTAAAAGTGTTAATGTTTTACCCAGTTATTTAGCGGATGTTATAAACATTTTGTTCTGCTGCTGGAAGGACTGAACTCCACCAGCCTCCATTGCACTTTGCACATTGTGCACTTTGATATTTATTATAGCTTCTGTTTTCTGCTCATTATTACTTTTAATTCACAACGTCCAGCCACTTCCCAGTCAGCCTACGTAACAATCTTTAAACTTTATTTAATGGAAATTCGGTTGTTAGGGCTCTTCAAATGAGTTAAGGCAGAATTCTTCATCTTCCACAGACTGACTAATGGTAGAGTCTTATGGCAGTCAGAAAGAAGGAATACTTGTGTTGTTCTGTCCTGCAGCTCACTGATCTCAGACGTCCACTTGCTGCTCTCTCTTTTCCTCAGACT
This sequence comes from Neodontobutis hainanensis, assembly GCA_024349245.1. Taxonomy (NCBI): domain Eukaryota; kingdom Metazoa; phylum Chordata; class Actinopteri; order Gobiiformes; family Odontobutidae; genus Neodontobutis; species Neodontobutis hainanensis. The sequence continues at coordinate 33,671 of JALDNG010001215.1, forward strand.
GTGGCCCCTGAACTAAAATGAGTTGGACATCCCTCCAACTCAGTTACATGAGCCTCGTTTCCACTGGAGCAGTATGGGGCAGGTATAAAGGTATCTGACCCACCAGATGCACTTAGTCTTTAGAAGAGCGGCTAGTTTCCTTGTTTGATGTAAATCATCAAAAATAATGTAATAAATTGTTATTTATGATTTTTAGGCTCTGTAGGTGGTGTGTGGTTAAAGTAACACACTGTTAAAGAAGAAAATTAGAGATCAGAGATTATTATAGTAATTATTTAATTATTCAAACATATTTACAAACATAAACATATGTACAAAATAATTTATAAACAACTTATTAAAATGAATGAATGAATAAATGAATGAATAAATGACGAATGAATAATTGAATCAATGAATAAATTAATGAACAAATGAATTAATGAATAAATGAATAAATGAATGAATAAATTCATGAAATAATAAATGTATGAATGAATGAATAAATGAATAAATGGATGAATAAATGAATGAATTAATAAATGAATGAATTGATGAATAAATGAATAAATTAACAAATCAAGGAATAAATGAATGAATAAATGGATCAATAAAAAAATAATAAATAAATGGATGAATTAATGAATGAATGAATGACATTAATATTTGATTCTATTCATTCTGGTGGCTCCTGGTCAACATGCTGCCTCTGATACCTCCTGTTCCAATAAAAGACAGGCTAGTTATGCAAGTTATAAGTGAATTTTCAACAAAACAAGTTGGATCTTTAAAACTCTATCCTCTCTATTATATGTCCCTGAAGTACACGTTTGAGACTGACTGAGGACTACACTCAGGGCTTAAAACAAGTCCCTTGTTATTTTTGTGACCTTTTAAACCACAATACAACATAATAATAATAAAAAACATTTGACTTGTAGATGTGATGTGTGCTTTTGTACTTACATTCCTGCTCTCCTCTTGGGTATAATGGCGGCCACAATAAGGTTCACCAAAACAAACTGGACCATTATAACAAAGGTGATAAGGCACAGTGGGGCAGCCCAGGACAGGTAGGTTGAACAGTTTACATCATCCAGTCACTCCCTCAAAGTATCCTTTAACAAATCAATGAAAAACGTAGATATCAAAATCACGGTAGAATTAAAAATATTTTCCAGCAAAGTCAGGTCTGATGCATACTTGAGGAAGTGTGAATAAAAGGCTCAATGGAGTCTGATTGAGAGTGTTACTGCAGCATTGGGGCATCCTTCACACATGTACCACTCGGAGGACAGGGCCATACATTTCTTGCACGTGGTATACCATGACATCATTGCACTTCAAGCTGTTTTAGCAGTGTTTATGTTGTTGAACTGATAACTTTGATTAGAAAACTTACACAACTGCAAACTATTGTGGAACGTTACTTACTTACGTTTACATTTATTCATTTAGCTGATGCTTTTATTCAGCGACTTACATTAAGCTTCAATTCACCAGTGTTACAGCCTGAACACCACTGGAATCAGGACTGTCTTGCCCAAGGACATCGACAGTATGAACTGTGAGGAGCGGGAATCGAACCACCAGGGACAAGCGCTCTACCACTGAGCCACTGAGCCCCATATTTTCTAAAAACATCCACTTGCTCGGGTGGGTTTTCTTTGGGTACTCACCAAAGCCCCATTAACATCAAAACATGCTGGATGCCCCTGGTAGAATGCCGATAAGAAATTTCCCACAGGAATAACTGCTATAAATGTTTACAGCTGCACTATGTACATTGATGGAGCAATAACAGTCGTTAGGAATACATGTTTTAGAGCCAGTGCACAGGCAAAGCTATAATTGTGTGCTAGAATTTTTATTTGTGTTGTGGTTCTGGGCTTGTTCTTGAGTTTGTCTACCATCAAAATGCCGCTCAGTTGTCTCCTGTGCACAGTATGTAGAGCGTCAGGAGGGCACTGCCAAAGTTTTGAAAGTGGCAGTAGCGACTCAAGCCAACACATGGATACTCTGGAGTACACTCTAGTCACGAGAAGATCGATATAACAATCAATATATGATAATAATATAAACAATATACACATTATATTAACAATGTTTTAAATACATCGACAAACACAATATGTTTATAATAATATGTACTGTGCTTGTGTTTATGACTGACCAAGTTTCCCAAACAGCTCCACTGTCAACACAGCATACATGAAGAAAAGAAGGCGAAAAGCAAGCACAGATTTCCAACCTGGAGGAAAAATGACACTTAACAACCTTCCTCCTGCTCTCTGTTCAATCAGATTACGCTGAAGACCTTCAAGAAACTTTAGGATAACACCTGCCTCCTCAGGTTGTATAAGCAAGTCCACTGCACTGAACACAACAAAACCTAATCTCAAACACATAAGTCACACAGTATACTGCGAACTACCATGTCATGTGTACAGTCAGTCGTGATAAAATAGTTACAAATACTCACACCCACTCATACTCAAAAACTACAATGCAGTCCCATACAATAGAGATTTTGTATGTATGTATGTATGTATGTATGTGTGTGTGTGTGTGTGTGTGTGTGTGTGTGTGTGTGTGTGTGTGTGTGTGTGTGTGTGTGTGTGTGTGTGTGTGTGTGTGTGTGTGTGTGTGTGTGTGTGTGTGTGTGTGCTGGACCCTGCCTCTGCTGGACCCTGCCTCTGCTTACTGATTGTACAGCTACATAACATATGCATGAGAAGAACATGAGTAATAAATATGACAAAGAATAATACATTTTCTAATTAAATCTGTGCTTCAGTCAGGTTATTATCTAGAATGTGGAACTATTGGCATTTTATCCTTTATGTAAATATGTAACATTGTGCTGTATTTTTCTATTTTTGTGTCGTGTTCTTAATAAAGCTTTGATTGATATGTCTAATATGATTGCCTACCCAGCCCTGCACACTGCCCATCTACCTGTCTGTTTCCTGCTCTTCTCCTCCTGCTGCTCCTTCTCTTCCTCTCTCCTGCTGCTGCTCCTATTCCTCTCTTCTCCTCCTCCTCCCTCCTGCTGCTGTTGCTCCTCCTAAAACTGTCCTACCTCACATCACCAGCAATCTTTGGAGAAGTTTACTCGACTCTGCAACTCTGTCTATGACTCCATCGTTGTCTAAAGTCATTAGGATCTCTTTTTCTGTGCACATTAGCATGAATGCCTCAAGGCGCTCCTGTGTCAGCACCCTTTTCAGTGCGGAAAGGTCGCTAGTCGGCACATTTATCTGCCTCTTGTGCCAACATTTTTCTTTTTCATTCTTATTTTTCATTTCTTTCACTTCTTTCCTTCGTTTCGACATTTTTACCGTCTGTCTCTGTTGAATTCACACAAACTCAAACCTAACAAAGTAAACTTCTTTGATGATATCAGGAAATAAGATTGGAAGTATTGGTTTGGCCCAGTCTGAAACACACACACACACAGACACACAGCTGCGTTCTGCTGCAGCTGATCATATAAAATAAATAATAATAATAAAAATAATAATAAAAATTTGACCACCGGCGATTCGGCCTGAAATGGAACCCGCGTTCGGGATTGTTCGGTATTGATTGCCAATCCGTCCCTGTTTATGACATAATAAAATCAACTCCTAAGGTTTCTGTTTGCAAACTAAACTAAATCAATGTTTCCCACCATTAACAAATTGATTTTTATTTTATTATTCCTTTATTATCCTTGTGGGAAATACAAAGTAGCATGTTTTGTTGCATGCATGTTAACATTTTGAGACTGTTGCATTGACCTGGGCCTGTTACATGAGTTTCCTAAAGCCAGGCATACACTGTGCAATTTTCAACCTGAATTTGACCTCATATCTGGTCATACCATCATTTTTGAGCCAAATTCTGGGCTGTTGTGCGTCCTTGGTGTCCTGTGTACAGGAAGTTCCTAACCAGAAATAGGTGGTCAGATGAAATTCTGACATGTCAGAAATCTCGGTGCAGCAAACCATCCGGTTGTACAGTGTGTGAGCACATTAATCGTGATCTTTGGCTTTCCTCGTCGTGATCTACTCAAACAGTATGAGTTGTGTGTGTGCCAAGCTTTAGTGTTCTCTCTTCTTTAGAGCTCTTTAAAAACACAATAGTAGGTGTCAGCTGCTCCCTTCAGGGTTGCCACAGGGAGGATCCATATATTTAGAGTGGCATATATTTTTATCCAGGATGCCCTTCCTGACACAACGCTCTCTATTTTATAGACCTGTAGTAATGCTGCATTCATGTGGTCCTCGGGAACTCGGGAATACAGTGCATCTGTGAAGTATTCACAGTGCTTTCGCTTTTTCCACATTTTGTAATGTTACAGCCTTATTTCAAAATGGATTAAATTGATTGTTTGCCTCAAAATTTTACAAACTTATCCTTGAGTGATCCAGACAGAGCCAGCCTTGAACACCTCCGGAGAAATCTGAAAATGGATGTGCACCGACGCTAACCATCCAACCTGATGGAACTTGAGAGGTTCTGCAAAGAAGACTGGGAGAAACTGCCCAAACATTGTTGTGCCCAGCTCATAGCATCAGACTCAAAAGGCTTGAGGCTGTAATTAGACCAAGCTTAAACAAAGTTTTGGCTGTAAATAATTATGTACATGTGCTTTTTTGTTTTTCATTTTTAATACATTTGCAAAGAATTCAAACCTTCTTTCATGTTGTCATCATGGGCTATAGTTTGTAGGATTTTGAGGCAAATAATAAATTGAATCCATTTTGAAATAAGGATGTAACTTAACAAAATGTAGAAAAAGTGAAGCGCTGTGAATACTTTCTGTATTTGAGAAATGCACATGAACATGTCTAAACATCAGTCCTGCGATGCTATATATTCCGACCTTACGAGCTGAAATCATGTGAACACATCCCGAGATTCTGAGGACCACATTAACGCACCAAAAGTTATGAGAATTTTTAGAAATGAATAAAAAGTTGCATGTGTGTATTACTCTGTGCAAGGGTGAACACTTTGCAGGTTCGGATGAGGCTGGGATTAATGGGAAGTTTGTCGTCCAGGTTCAGCACAGTGAGTACGGCGAAGATTAGAGACATCGCCAGCACCAGCAGGTCAGACAATTCCAGCTAAAGGTTCACATATTACATTAGACACTATTGACAAAATAGACTTGCGCTTATTTATGTGCCTTACTTGTTATTTATAAACCTCCGTCCGTCGCCACAGGTTTGAGCACAATGTCAATGATGAGGATGGCAAAGAAACCGTAGAAAGTGTAATCCATGAGATTATCTATGTACTAAGCAGACAACAAAAATAAATAAATCAATATGCCCTTATAGTTTAGAGATGTTCCTGAGGCAGTGGGTTGACATTACGAGTCTGATTGTAATGTTCCAACATCATGATAAAGACATTGAAAATGATCACCCTGACATGAGCAGCTCCAGGATGAGGCTCGTGCACAATGTGTGGATCAAGCGCGCACTTTCGCGAGTAGCGGGTGTAATATAGCGCTGTAAAAAATAAAAATAAACCAACAAAAGGCCTAACAACCACAATCAAACACTGCAATACTGGGCTCAGTGGCCTAGATGTGACTAACCGTTCCGTGTTAGGGTCATTTTCGCCTGTGTGAGGTCCCCTCTTTGGATTTTCTGTTTTTGCTGGACTTCGTTGAATGTGTCGACCATGGTCAGGATGAACATGTCCAGCAGGAGGATGCTCATTATTATAAACGATAGAAAGTACAGAGCCATCCAGGTCTTGTTGTTTGTCACAGGCTGAAAAACAAAACACAACTGATAAATTCACAAAGGATCAGCGTGATCCAATCCACTTTAACTATTCCTGCTTAAGGTTGTGTTTTGTATAAGTTACTTATACAGTGAGAAAATACATTTATTAATAACAATAAAGATAGTTTTCAGTTTTATTGAGTCATGGATTTCTTTAAGTGTTGTTATGTTATATTTATTTTTCTACACCAATCCTTATAACAGGATTTTCTTTTTCAGAGAGGACTCGGTCTCCTCTGGTGTTAAGTCTCGTTTTGTTTAGTGATAATACCTGAAGGTCTTCTCCGACAGCGCCGAGGCCGTCGTACATGATAATTCACCCATCCGTCCTTGAGTACATCACAAACAGTGACATTAAGGCCTGGAAGAAAACAAAAACTACTCAACAACTACTACTTTTGAATATGTTTAGTCTATCTCCAGCCTCCTCGTTTATACCTGGAGAATGTTGTCGAAATTGAATGTTCTTCTTTGCCAGCTTAGGTTTGACATCAGGCATTCGGTCTTGTTGGTGATGCTTCTGACAATACCGAATTCTTTGTCCACACAATTGTAAAGGCTCCTTAAAAGCTAGTCAACCAAGGCACACAGGGTTGCAGTGATATGGTAAATACTTTGGCTGAATTCAAATACTGTTCCTTAACCTTTGAATACAACGTCCTAAAGTCAACAGTGAGAGGTCAGGAGTGTCCTTGTCAAGTTAGGAAAGGAGCATCAGCGGGGTTTTGACATCTGATTCCACTAACCTCATCAGGAATGTTGAACATTGACGCACATTGACATAATAAAAACTACACATCCTAACAAAAGACTACAACAAGCACCTAATCCTGAAAAAGTCAGTCATAAGATGTGGTAGCTCTAGAGCAGTGTCTTTTCAGTTGATGCAGAGTGACTTTAAATTCATCACAAACTCTTCACACGAAACTAAATTTTGGTCGTATTCAGAAAAGATTGTGGCTGGTGGTGCAGTGGATTGTGGAAAGTCAGTAAGCTCCTAACCTTTCAGAACATCCATAGGTTTAAAAGAAGCAGTGGAGCTCCTATCTTAGCTCCTTTCCTTACTAAAGTGAGAACTCAAACATCTGTGTGTTCTAAGTGTTCTAAGCTATTTGAGACATTCAGATTCAGCCTCATGTGTGGTTGAATTATCTTACCTGCACACCAAGGACTCCATAGAAAAAGAAAAAAACAGCACTGATTATAATAATGTTAGTAATTGGTTTGACTGAAGCTAGGAGACCGTCCATGGCCAGCTTCAATCTTGTTGCGTGTTTGAGGACCCTGGAACAAAAATTCATACAAAACATGTATAAGTGCCATGTAAGAGCCACTCGCTGAAAAGCCTGGCTGCTTTAGGAGGAGTAGGGGCAGTACAAGTCATGACACCTTTGGGGAATGTTTCGTCCTAAATATACATACTCCACTGTACTATTTTTGCAAACCCCTGGCAATATTGAGAAACAGTTATTAAATGGTGGAGTTAAACACAGCGGTCTATTGATGGAAAAAATTAAATCTTGTCTCTTGTTCACATCTATGACATACTGACCCAACCCGTAACGTAGAACCTTGAGGATCCCCATGATTCTTCTATTATTGTGCAGTGGATCACTCAGTGAGAGAATGACATCAGCTGCAGACACTATCACCAACACCCCGTCTAGGGCGTTCTCGGGAATGGCAGTAGCTGTCTTTCCCAATCACCACACCCAAGGCTATGATCTGGTGTTAAAGAACAGTAAGAGTCAAATCAAAAATAACTCAAAATGTTTTTAGAAATACTTGTATATTGTTTACCTTTAAAACCATTTCTAGTGTAAAGAGGCCGGTAAAGACATAGTCACAATAAGTCAGGACAAGTCGCTCCTAAAGACAAAGACATACAGTTTTTTATCTAATATATCTAATATGAACCTATCTCATATTTTCCAGGTTCTGAGGAAATAGATGTATTTGAGAATGCATTTGTCTCACCGTGCTTCCGTCAGAGATGCTGGGTCTTTCCAAAGCCAAGGTGATACAGCTCAGAACAACGACTAAAAGAATGAGGTGGGCGAACTTAACAGAGGCATTGATCTGATTGCAGACAACACGGAACCTAAACAAAAGCACACAATTACCTCAGGACTGAGCTGTAAAAGGAAAAGTGACTTCTTCAGTTCAATTCAGTTTATCTGCCATTTGCAGATTAAAACTCTTCTATCGATATGCATATATAAGTATGCACTTTCACAGATTAAAAAAGTAAAAAACAGTGAAAGGTGTTTTTAATAAACAGCAGGGTTGTAGTCGAGTCACCAGTTTTTAGTACAAGGCACTTTCAAATCCTCAGTTTTCAAGTTCAAGACACCAAAAACTAGTCCGAGTTGTGGGTGAGTTGTCAACATGGTTATTTACATCATCAACAGAAACGTTTAAGATATTTAAGTTATATAAGTCATTTAAGAATATATCATACCAACTGTTTTGAACATTCATAACTTAACAACTTTTTTAAACAGGCCCGGCTTTTCTTGAAATGCTGCTAATAGCTTAATTATTGCTAGTTTGACTGTAATAACTTATTTAATATAACATTAAAATCAAATAAATATAACAGCGCATTTTGGTCCTTGTTGTTATTGTTTATTGTTCCAACATTCTGAGATAAAATTACATGAACACATCAAAGTAGAAGAAGAACAACTTCCTAACTGGGATAATTTGATTTTCCAAGGACCACATGAATGCACCATAAAGTCACCACAAAAATTGAAATTTGAGTTACCTTCAATTGATGAAACAAGTTCAAGTTAAATCCAAATATATTTGAGTCCATTCAAATCACCAAATGTTGAACCAAATCATCTGATCAACTGATACATTGATTTGGATTTGATTTGTGTGTCTATTTAGAAGACATTTAATGCTGTTTGTTGCTCACACTTAAAAGTACTATAAACGTATAAATTATGAGCTGTTTATATCTAAGACTGAAAGCTAGACAATCTGCACGTCTCTTTTAAGTCATGGGGCAATGTCTACCTGATCAAAAAGCAGGTATCTGGCAAAGACCGAAGCTCATTGAGGAGTTTCCAAATCTACTTTTTCCAATTTTCAGGGGGAAGACAGCGGTACAAAGCTCTAAAGCATGGTTACGCTGAAAAGTAGTGCAGGTCTCAAAGCAAAGCAAAGCCATTACACACAGACAGAGCAGACAGGTGTCACACCTGTCAGGACGGTCCAGGCCCAGGAAGAGAAGAGGAATGTAGCACCGATGAGTTAGGGACTGTAATTTTCTGATCCTCCAAACACAGAGCTGGCTGTAGCACATTGATAAAAATATATATATATATATAATGTTTGTAGATTATTCATTCATTATTAATGTTTTAGGCTGCAAGCCCAAATTATTTAAATATTAAATATTAAATATTTCTAAATGCTAAATTTCTAAATTTCTAAATGCACATACTGATGCCTGCATCAGTCTGTGCTAACTAAGATCAGCTGTTTTACCACACACGCTTTTTAACCACCACCTCTCACGGGGCTGGCAGAGCCACAGCGAGCACGAGGAAGGCGGGTCGGGAACAAGATAGCAAATATACCCCGTCTTGATCACCACCAGGCCTGTTTTGTTGCAGGATCTGTGCTGTATTGTTCTACTGCAGCTGCAGCTGTCCGAGTCTGAGTCAGGACCATCAAAAACCAACTCCAAGTTCATTGAGGCCTACGCCTGAGTCACTGGCAGCCAGTTCTGCTCAGCCTTTACTTAAACCCAATGAGAGAACAAAGCCTAACTGCTCCTCTGATTGGATTAAATTAAATTAATTCTCTATTTGTTGGAAAGCAAGGGGCTATACTGTAACAATAATAAATAAGTACTTTCTCCTTATTACCCTCCTTGTCTACAATAGCTTACACAGCAGGTATATAAATAAATACAAATATTATTGTAATGCCAGTTGTGTGTGTTTGCTTTTTGTGTTAAGCTTACTTGTTCTGCGGAGAAAACAGGAAGAGTGACCACTCCTTATGATCTATGAACCATTTTGGATAACGAGGTGTCTGCAGTAAAAATCAAAAAAGAAAACAGACATTTAAAAGATTACATCAACATTAAAGCTTGATTAAAAGTAGTAAGTTGTATTTCATAATGTCTTTTTCACATCTTACGTTTTCTACTGCTGCGGTCACTGAAGTCTGTGTGTCTTCGTGTGAGATAATGGAATGGGCCTAGGACAACAGAGTTTTTAGACAAACACATCATCAAGCCACTATACTGTAGGCACACTGCGCACAAGTTACAAATAACAGATTACAGATGTAAACATTTGAATAAAAACTATTTAAACACTGTGTGATTTGTAGCCTTTTAAAAGACTATTACAGGTATTAAAGTACTGTGAGGTTTAGTCCAATGTGTATTTTTACATTTTATTTTTTAAAGGTTGGGGAGACTGGCTTTGTAATAATAACAAATTTGTTAATCTGTCATCTCTGTTACTGTCAGGGAGCATTGCATTAATGATTGGGGACATACTCAGAATTCAACTCTTTCTCAGAATGTAATGATCTTGAAAAATGCTGAAGCAAATTAGATTTGGAACTGGGCCGTGTAATACTTATTACACTATACGTTTTCTATAGCCTTTTCTCTGCCCAGAATTATGCATTTTATTTTTTCTCACGACAAAAACATATTTAAATGATCTTCGTGTCAATGAGTTCTTGCGCTCTCACCACGTGCCACTGTGTAAAACAGCGACCAGACCCAGCAGCACACAAATCTGTGGCCTGTGCTCTGTAAATATTTACTGTAGACATCCCGTTAGCCCCACACCCTGTCCCAGCGGAGGACCGTGGGGCTGGTGCTCCTGTTAAAGGGGTTTGTCTCAAAACAGAGACTGTGGATGTGATGTGGTTTTATTGGCATAAAGAGCAAAGGGCGGAAATATAAAACATTTTTGACCTTGACCTTTCTGTTTTAAAGTCTTCTGTCTCTGATGTTGGGGCCACTCAAAATGTTCAGCTAAACTCTAAAACATCATCTAAAAGGGAATTAGATGATGTTTTGACTGTAATTTTCTTGAGGAGGACCCATCAACATCAAATATCCCAGCCCTGACTCACTGCATATCAATTATTATGCATCAGTGATGTATGAAAACAAAAATGGTCCTTACCAGAACTTGGAAATTACGAACCACGATGCTCACAAGCACGTTCAGGAGTAAATGTTTCCCCAGCATTATCACAGCAACGAAAAAAACATGCCCAGGGGCTGGTGGTGATCATGCCGTTGTACATCACGTAATTCCAGTCTTCCTGGGTCAGAATCTACATCAGAGAATAAGACAAAAAGTTGTGAGTGCAAAAGTGCATCAGCAGGGGCCTCCGGGAGTTTCAGGGAAGGTTTTAGGGTCCTTTTAATAAAAATTATTAGATTTTATGTCCATATTGCCAATACAACTAATGACAAGACAATCATTTAAAAGCCATGACAATTCAACCTGGAAATTACATTTTACATTTCCCTTGACTTTTCCAACTCAAATCTAAATTGTAAATAAAAAGGATTATATTTATCCATTAAAGAATTACAAAAAACCATGGTCAACAAATTATATGCATCATTCAAGGGATTCTCAAACAGTCTTATTTGTTTGCAATCATTTTGATCACCCTTAACCTTTTTCTTTTTTGATTTGATCAGTGTGTCTGTGTTACAGCTTATAGCATGAATTTCTGCAGAATGTTTCTCTTCAGTGACTCTCACAGATCTATTATACACCCTTGACACTTTCTGCTCTCTCCCTGGGGACCCTCCAGCCAAAAATGCACATAAATAAAATTAAATAAACACAGAAAACATCAATATTTTTGTTCTCCATGAATCCCTGAACCAAACCTACCAAATACTCAAAATGTTTCAGGATTAAACTGATTGAATATTTGGTTGCCTGAATGTTTTTAATACTTAGTAGTATTTGGAGTCGGAAGAGACCCCAATTAGTGCTGTTACAAAGCAGACCAGGCTCACCTGAAACACAGTGAGCATCGACCACAGGATGGAGTCAAAGTTTGTCCGTCTATGCACATCTTGTGTGGGAAAGTTGAATTTTGACCCAAAGCAGTGCATCCCCAGTAGACTGGAATAACAGAGACATAGTCAGTAAACCTGCACTGGTAGAACCTCTATCTCTCTATTCTGAGAAGTACATGCCTGAAAACAAAAATGAAAAGCAGCAACAGGGACCAGAGTGGAACGGCCTCTTTCATGGTCTTCATCAGCACTAGAACTTGTTTCCACAGGTTAGGATGGGACATAATGAGGCGCACTAGGCGAAGCAAGCGAAGACATGCAGCACCGCCAGCATACTGCCACCTGTCGTCAGGTGCTCCATACAACTGGTACACAAAGAACCTTCAGAGTTGTGGGACAATTCTTTAGATTACATTTAGGACACCCACATTACCTTGTAATAACAATGATGAAGTCCAGCAGATTATTAAACTCTCTGAAGTAATCAAATGAATGTATTATTTACTTCAGCACCATCTCCGTGAAGAAGATATAGCATTGATGAAAATGTTACTGATCAGGAGTAACTTCATCCACCAGAGAGGCTGTGAGAAAAGACACAAAGGAAAAAGGAAATCAGGAAATAAATCTTTGTATTTACTTTATAGATGTATTATACTGTGCTGTTCAGTGCATATTTTCATTTCATGGGCTTTAAAATAAGTAAATTTCTAAAACTTAAGGGTGCATAATTAAAATAATCTTGCATTCTTCCAGGCATTCTTGCATTATCTTAAGCATTTACACCTGGAACACTGAACCAAATAAATGATACGGTTTATGATATCACTGCACTGTCCCAACTTTAAGCCCCCGGGTCAGAACCAATCCCACAGAAACTGAAACTAGACAACATGTGTGAGGAATGTAATGAGCCTGCTCTGTGCCAAATCAACAGTGGCCATGACGTATTCCACAAACCAGTTCTAATTATACACTTGTGCTCATAAGTACATATCCTGGAAGAATTTGGAAATTTTGGGAGTTTTTTGGGAGTTGAGAATATGAATGAACTTTTTATTCATAGTTAGTGGTTTGGTGAAGCCATTTATTATAAAAACATTTGTGTTTACTCTTTTAAAATGATAATGACAACAGACACTATCCAAATGAACTTGTTTAAAAGATTACACAAACAACTACAAGGTTAAGACAACATTGCCCAATCAATGATGCAATTCACAGCTACATATGCTGCACTATTCCAGACGCTAGTGAGACTTGAACATGCATATTGAGTGTTCTCTGTCTCAGGCCTGTCTTGTGGTGAATAAATCTTCTGCTCTAAGTCATGCATTCTGTGTCTTTCAGTCTATCTTGTCTCAAATCCAATCGGCTAAATAGAGGTGGTCAGCAGCTTTCTACAACAGTGAGGTCCAAAGCGTCACTAGTACCTCTAGTACTACACAAAATATCTACTAGAAGTACTAGTGTGCTCAAAAATGTGCACTGGTAATAGTAGCTTTCCATAGAAGGGTTAACTAAGAATCCCCATGTGTCTCACCTGTTGGTAATGTTCCATAGCGATCACAAAAATACTTAAGAAATTCACAAAAGGATCACTCGGTCGAAGCAGTCGGTGGCAACATATTTTTGAGGTGTTCCCTGAAATAGGCATAGACTTTTAGCGGATCTCTATTTGAGCGCTGTCAGATGGAGGCCGTCTGTGGGACCTAATATAAGAACTGAAAAGATGCAGTTTTTCAAAATGTGATTTTACTGTAGTTCAGACACCTGCTAATAAACCAGCAGCTGTAATAATCTTTCTGAGGCTATGTCCAAATTTATTTACACAGCATTGTATTTTTCTATTCCTAAAAGTCCCTATTGATATATTATTTGAAAAAGTAAGGTCATGAACACAAAGAACACAGTAATACAGTTAAGTCTCTGTCTAACCTCATTTCAAAGTAGACTTTTTGTAAGAATCTAGTTGCTTGTTCTTTTAAAAGAACTGCAACTTGTATTCTATCTTCTTGTTCTTCATGCTGCTGCTGCTCATGAACATCGAGAACTGGGTACTAATCACTACAGCACACCGCGTTTGTCATGACAAATGCTCCGAGCTGATGTGAAAGAAGAGCAGTCACTTTAAAACCACAACATAAAAGACAGGAAGTAAAGAAGAATAAGAAAAAACAGACAGCTTCAGTGAATGTCAGTCTGAGGAGTGTTCAAATGAGTATCTGAGTTTGGGAAAAGAGGCCAGTGGGTTTCAGTATCACAAAGAGAGCTTGGGGTACGCAGTTAGCTTTGTTTCCGTTGTCATTTTAAAAAAATACTCCAGAGCACCTGTACGAAATCGGCTGTACTTTAAGAACTACAGGACAGAGACACGTAATGAGACCTGTACCCTGCCAAATGGCCTTTAGTAGCTTAGATCATTCATTTGTAGGCTTCACCCTGTTCTTGAGATTTGTTCTTTTAGAAGAACATTTTTCAGTTAATGTAAAAAAGATTTGGTGAAAATCCTCTTAAGTAGGGTTTAAGTAGATATTTCTACACAAGAAGCTTTATGAATGAGGCGACCATTCTTTTTCCTAAGTCCAAAAGTAATTTCTCACCACATGTAACAAAAATGGGAACTAAAAGAAAAATAAGGTGTGCCCCAATCTCTCACGTCTCTGATCTACCTCGACAACAGAATGTAGAACAAATTTACACAACTGATGATTTAAAACGCAACACTATCAAGTTGGTGAGAATTCATCAATCAAGTGAGAACTATGTATACACTTTCTGGTGTTAATGATATTGATTTTGCTGTTCATTTAAAAACCAGTGTATGCAAAAATTTTCACCAAAATAAAAGGCATTATGAATTAGTTTTTCTTTCTCTTTTGACTTTGATTTGAAATTTCGCCAAATACAGCTTTCAGGGTATATACTAAAGCTTAAGGGTATATCTTTGCCTCTGTAAAATATAAAAATCGAATACTTACCACAGTCACAACTATAAAAATAAAAACTCCAAAAGAAAAGGCATCCATGACAAAATACATGATTTCTGACCATCCTTCCAGTGTGATGACCTGAGGATTTTCAAATGAAAAATACACAGATCAATAAAGAGTTCAAAGACAAATCTGTTCAGGTGAGTAGATACTCGAGATATTAAAAAAAAAAAAAGTGCATGTACATAATTATTCAAAGCCTTTGCCATAACACTCAAAATTGAGCTCAGACACGGTTGTGTTCAAAAAATTACATACCCTGGCAGAATTTTTGTTTTTTTTTGGCCATTTTCCAAAGAATATGAATGATAACATAAAAAACTTTTTTTCCAGCTCATTACTGTTTTTTTTTTTTTAAATAAATTTTAACGTTTAATTTAAACTTTTTTAAAGTTTTTATTGTGGGGTATTGTTTGTAGAATTTTGAGACAAATTATGAATTTAATCAATTTTGGGAAAAGGCTGTAACATAAAATGTGGAAAAAGTGAAGCACTGTGAATATGTTTCTGATGCACTGTACAAGTGATCATACTGTTTACATAATTATTTATTGTTTTATTTGTCCTGTGTGTGTATTGTGTATGTAAAGCATCCTCTGAAAAGCGCTATTTAAATTTGATTTATTATTATTACTCACCTGAAATATAGCTATCCAAGCATAACCAATGTCGTCAAAGTTAATGATTCCTTCATAAGGGTTCTCGTCTCCACGTTGACACTCTCTGTACAAACTGTTCCAGTTCACACAGTCGTGAGAGTCATTAAACGAAGCCAGGGCCTGACTCTCAGGTAAAACCATGCACTGGGTGTTGTTTTTGACTGTAGATGGTACGTTACTGCAATGCTGACCATCGTTGTCAAATGGTGAACAGATGAAGGGTGAGTTGTTAGGGTCAGAGTAGAAAGGATGCATGGTCCTGTTGTACTGTCTGAGGAGAGACATAGAGACATACACACTTTAATACTTTTTGTCTGTAGACAATGAAGACAAAACCAATCATCTGATAAATACAGAAGTCTAGCAATACTTTTAGAAAGCAACAGCCAAATGTGAGACTAAAGCCATTGCTCAATGCTTATAGGTCCAGTTGCATAATATATATTTAACATGTGTTGACGCTGCAACTCTCTATATCCATATCACAAAAGACTGCTGGAAATGCAACATTGTTAGTATTCCATTTATCTTTCAGACTTTGAATGACCAAATCAAACATTTGTGCCCAGATTGGATATAAAGGTATGTTGGTTTGCTGAGTGACAGATCAAGTTTATGTAGGATTCCTTAAGTCTTTGGCGAGCTACTTAGAAAGTTGCAACGTGATGGAGATGGTGGACTTTCAAGGGAGGAAAAAGCCCTAGACTATACTTTTAAACTTACGTTACATCAGCTCCGAGAAAGCAGCGGTTGCGTAGCTGTCCCTTCCACAGCTGCACTGCTGCAATGCCGAAGACGATGATGAGCAGGTTGAAGAGCAGAAGGACATTAGAGAACATGGGCAGGGTTTCTAAAATGGTCTCCACAGTTCTCCAGGCCTGCTCAAACAGGTTAGATAATTGATTTGAACTGCACTTGTTGTCTCAATTTTATTTCAGTGTTTTTTTTACTATGTTTGTGGTTTGGAAAAAAGACTTACATGTTATCCTTCTTATCAGGCGCAGTGGCCTCAGAGAATCTAACAACCAGAAGAGGTCAATCCGGAAAAAACTCAAAACATATCCCAGCAGCCTTAAAGGACAACACAGACAAAATATCATTAATAACATAAGTGCAAAAGTGGTTGATAACAAAGCAGCGTTGTTGTATATGTGTTTATTTGTTGGATACTCACTCAACAGCAATAATGAAGGCATCGAAACAGTTCCACTTGTTTCGTAGATAACTGTGTTCATGACGGAAGACACCGTGAGCCAACACATTCACCTTAACATTCCTTGAAGAACTGCCACACATTAAAATGACTGTCTTTCAGAGTGATTGTATTTTGATCTCTCACTCAACAATGTGTTTTATTTTCCTAAAAATGCCTGAGCAGATGCTAAATGAAAAGTTATACATTTTGAAATTTGAATTTGTTAGTCTGGACAGTAGCCAGTATAATTTATTATTCCAATGTTTCAATAAACATACACTGCAATGCTGTGGGGTAGAGACTTGTCCAAATGATCCTGCTGCTTTCATTTAAAACACACAGTTAAATTGATTTATGACAAGTAACGTGGTTTTATAGCAGTCGGTCATCTTGGTTGGCATTCTCTTTGTCACTGCCATAGGAAATTATTAAACCCAAAAATACAGTATAATTGTATGTCTACGAATTCTGCACCGATCTAAGAAACATCTCCTGGATGCACTGGTGCGCGTCATCAGGTGTTTCGGTTCTCGCAGCATCAGACACCTTCGCCCAGGCGACCCAGCCAGGGTAATAAGGCCCGATTTGCGCACCAGAAGCTACCCATGGATCAGACCTCTTGATTCAAAGCTAATAAATCCAAAGCTTTCTCTGCAGCTTCACTAGATGTCTCTCTTCTTGGCTGCCCCCATAACGCTTGGGGGCACGAAGGGATGGTATTTCCTAAATGTAGCTTAGCTTCTGATGTGCGTTTCTAAATCACTTCAGTATTTCCTCAATACTATATTTAGATGGATATGAACAGGTTTTAAGTGGATTTGAACAAGATTTAGTTGGATTTGAACAGGCTTTAGTTGGATTTGAATGGGTTTAAGATGTAGGGCGCGGGCCGAACTGGTACCAGTTCATTAGCCCCATAAGATAAAGCTCGTGGGAGTTTTACTTACTCAAAGTTGTTCTAAGGGCAGAAAAAAAAATGATTGGTTGACAGATTCAACCAATGAAATTGGATCAGAGGCGGGGTCAAGACGTTTGGAAATTTGGAGGGAAGATACGTTATCGACTGTTCTATATTGGACTGAGAGATCACATTTATTGTATGGTAAGTAAATTTACGACATATTGTTTTTAATAAAAACAAACATAAACAGCCTCTAAGTGTACTAAGATAATTAGGAAACATTGAAAGTGCACAAAAATAACAATCCTCGTCTAATCCAATCCTATTTTGATTCGAGTTTTTCAGTTCACCGCGCCAAAGCTGTTAACGTTATTGGATAACTATGCTAAAACATGGTTTTCCAGTGCTAACCTATATGCGATCACATAATTCGCTTCAAGCCACCGCGACATTTCCCTCAAATTAATACATCCCCGCCCTAGCGCTTGCAGCAGCAGCAGCTACCAGCGCTAGGCGGGTAGCTGCTGCTCTTGGGGCAGGTGTATTCAATAGAGTCATATCGCCGTTATTTTTAGTCTGCTGCTCTTGGGGCAGGTGTATTCAATAGAGTCATATCGCCGTTATTTTTACTCTGCTGCTCTTGGGGCAGGTGTATTCAATAGAGTCATATCGCCGTTATTTTTACTCTGCTGCTCTTGGGGCAGGTGTATTCAATAGATTCATATCGCCGTTATTTTTACTCTGCTGCTCTTGGGGCAGGTGTATTCAATAGAGTCATATCGCGTTATTTTTAGTCTGCTGCTCTTGGGGCAGGTGTATTCAATAGAGTCATATCGCCGTTATTTTTACTCTGCTGCTCTTGGGGCAGGTGTATTCAATAGAGTCATATCGCCGTTATTTTTAGTCTGCTGCTCTTGGGGCAGGTGTATTCAATAGAGTCATATCGCCGTTATTTTTAGTCTGCTGCTCTTGGGGCAGGTGTATTCAATAGAGTCATATCGCCGTTATTTTTAGTCTGCTGCTCTTGGGGCAGGTGTATTCAATAGAGTCATATCGCCGTTATTTTTAGTCTGCTGCTCTTGGGGCAGGTGTATTCAATAGAGTCATATCGCCGTTATTTTTACTCTGCTGCTCTTGGGGCAGGTGTATTCAATAGAGTCATATCGCCGTTATTTTTACTCTGCTGCTCTTGGGGCAGGTGTATTCAATAGATTCATATCGCCGTTATTTTTAGTCTGCTGCTCTTGGGGCAGGTGTATTCAATAGAGTCATATCGCCGTTATTTTTAGTCTGCTGGTCTTAGGGCAGGTGTATTCAATTCATATCGCGTTATTTTTATTATATATTATGCCGTTATTTTTATTATATATTATTACAAAATATTTATATTTTAAAAACATAGCTTTTTTATTTATTATTTATATATATTTTTTTCTTTTTACTCAAAGTATCCTAAAAAATTATCATATGTTCAGAAAAATATTAAGCTGCAGAACTGTTTACAAATTTGATAATGAATCATCATATTAGAATGATTTCTAAAGGATCACGTGATAATGATCAGCTTTGCATCACAGAAATAAATGATAATTTAAAGTATAATAAATTTAAAAACAATTATTTTAAATTGTAATAATATATCACAATATTACATTTTTTCTGTATTTTTGATCAAATAAATGCAGGCTTGATGAACAGAAGAAACTTCTTTCAAAAATATTAATATATATATATATATATATATATATATATATATATATATATATATATATATATATATATATATATAATATTGTTATTTTGTCAAAATAACTGTTGTTTTTAATATGGCTTTGAATAATCTCCTAATTCCCCCCCTTTTTTAGAAATAAAATGGAAAACATTTGGATTGAAGGTGTTAAACGAAAGCTGAAGAGGGTTACAGATCTTGAGGTGATCCAAGAAGTTGTTGTTTTGGAGGAGGAAGACTTCATGCAATCATATATCAAGAAATTAGAAGAGGAAACTCACAGCTATTTTAAATCTCCTGTATGCACTCACAATGACTACTACTATTATGCATGTGAAAGATCAAATAAACCAACTGGATGTAGCAAAGGTAAACCAACTCAAACCAGGGCTAACTCTTGCAGGGCTTATGTGTCTTTCAAAATAATCAAGGATGCTGGAGTTACAGGTGCTGTTGTGCACAAAATGCTGAAACACAATGGACATGACATCAACATGCAGGAAGAGGGTATAAAAATCGTGTTGATCCAGAACTTCTGGCTTTTGTTGACATGTGGCTTGAACAAGGACTATCGGTGTCAGAAACACTTCTGAAAAGTGTTGATTGGGCAGAAAGGCATGGACACATCGACAAACACAATCGTCGATATTATGTTACACCAGAGGATATTAGAATCATCAAAAGAGCATCAATGCCCTAATTTTCCCTGATGTAAAAGATTGTGTCAGTGTGGATATACTCGTCACATCAGAGCTAAAGGAGAACATTTGTTTTTATCAGCCATTAAGTGATGAACAGCCCTTGATAATTGTAGTACAGACACCCTGGCAAAAACAACTACTTAAGGAACACCCAAATCCCATGATGTTCATGGATGCCACTTACAAGGGATGACCTCATATGGTTATGCATTTTATGCACTTCTTCTGAGCAATAGTATTGGAAGAGGAGTTCCATTTGCATACTTCATCATAAGTCAGGAAACAACAGCCACACTCACTCTTTGCCTGGAAAAGCTTTCTAGCTGTAATCCTGGTTTTCTCCCGGTCAGTACCCTTTGTATTTAAACTCTTCATTACTCATAATATATTTGCTTACACAGCCCATATCATGGAAAATGTAGTTTCCTTACATTTATAACTAATGTAAAATGTATACACGGTTTATGTTAAAAAAAAAAATCATAAGGTAGCTTCAATTCTCCATATTGTGACTTGCCTAACAAAAACCTGTTAAAATCATGAATTTCATGTGTATTCCTTTTTCTGTATAGGTCAGTCATGATTGACAAGGACCTGAAAGAGCTCAATGCCATAAGGCAGATTTTTCCTTCAGCAAAGGTCCTCGTTTGCTGGTTTCACGTGCTGCAGGTAGATGACAGAACAGTTCACATAGCAAATTCATTATTTCTAAGTATTTCTGATTATATTAAATATCTTAAAAATATCTTGATTATTTACTTGTATGATTATTACCAATAATTCACAAATACCTTAAAAACAGTAGTATGAGTTAGCACTGGACTGTTAATCATTAAAAGATTGTGATCTTGATTCAAACACCTATGCGATCCTATAGACCAATTTTAGGTTTCTAAACATTCAGGAGAGAAAAGCCTTTACGGATAGAGAATTACATGGATACAGTATACAATTGTTAGGTTTAAAAAGATTGCAGATTTTATTGATTCGATGTCATTTTCAAAATGTTGATTGCATATTATAAGAGCTTGTCACTCAACAATGAGCATTGTTATTCAATTAAATTGACGTTAGGTAGTGGGAGAGTCTTACAAATCCCAAACAGGGAAGATGTTTTTTTTTGTGTGCGAAGACTAAAATTTATTTTTCAAAAAACAAGTTTACACAGTTATCATGATAGTTCAATTAGGATTAAGAACTCAACAAAATAATGACTTAATAATAACTTAAAGGGTTGAATTAAATCAATAAATTAAAATTTTTAACAGCCATGAATTAAATTTCTGGTTACAGGTTCTTGGCCCGAGTTGTTTTTAGAAAGAGAGCAGCTGTCTTTTCAACCACAAAGTATCATTATTTCTATTACAAGAATTCAAATGACTACAGAAGTACTGAGATAAAAGTTTGTAGTTCAGATATAAACACTGATGTCTACGGTAGTAAAATAGATTAAATCAACTTTGCAAAGTAACTTAACAAATAAAGATTGTTGCATCAGCAAGAGGCGAAAAGTGACTGTTAAAATATATATTTGAAACATTTATTCAAAACAATAAAAAAAAGTGTGTGAATCATTAAATAAAAAATAAATAAATATTTGTAAATAGACTGCAATAATTAACATTTTCTCAGAATCTGTATTAAATTAAACTAGGTTTTATTTAGTTGTCTTTTCAGCATTTCACTTTATAAAACACAATTGTGACTTTGTCTATGCTTTCTGATTTGGAATTTCTAATTATTTTGTACATAATTACACAAATAATGGTAATAAAATCTAAAAATATATTTATTTTAACATGTAGGCTGTGCATAGGTGGCTGGTAAAACGAGATGGAGGAAACCTGCCAGTGCGCCAAAGGAACATGGTGATTCAAGCAATGGTCACAATGAAGGCGTGTTTAACGGTAACTGTTTCACCGCTATAACCTAAAACAAGCTTTTCCCCACACTATTCTGGCTTGACAAAGCTGTAAATAAGTCTTCAGGCCTTATAGATAGATTCTTCCTCTACTCAGATATTCTTTAGCTTCTGTTTTTAGACTGTTGATAGGTTATAAACATTGTGAATTTATAATGTTTTTGTTCTTCAGGAAGAGGAGTTTATTCAAACTTCCTCTACAATATGCAGAGAGCTGGATTCCTACCTTGGTAGTACACATGTATCAACATATTTGAAGAATCAGTGGATTTCTTTGGGGGACTTGTGGTCCAATTTTGGCAGATCATTCTATCATGAAAACAGTGAAACCAACAACAAGGCAGAAAGGTACACTATTTTAGGCTTATTTATTTTAAAAATGAACATGCATTCTTCATTTCATTAAAACCAATGAAGTTGTTTACTCAAGTAGTTTCAAACCAGTATGAATGTCTTCTGTTTAACACATAAGATATTTTGAAGAATGTGTGTAAGCAAACAGTCGATTAGCTACATTGACAGTTGCTTAGCCCAGTTGACTTCTATAGTCACTGACTCTTTTGGAAGGACATTTTTCATATTTAACTTTTTTTTTGGTATGATAATCCAGTTAAGATAATGTTTAAAACTTGCATTCAATCAATATTCTGTTCCAGAAGTATTTGTCAAAATACTTTAATTCATAACTACCTTTTAAATATTTACTGTGGCAAATTGGTTGTCTTTACTACATAGATTCTTCCACACCATGAAATATCAGTTCCTGAAGGGGAACACTAACAGGCGGATTGACCAGCTCCTTAGCCTGCTATGTGGTGATGTCCACAAATATTACTGGTAAATTTTAATTGTTTTATCTACTGTTATCTTCCAAATCTATATCTATATATATCTATATCTATATATCTATATCTATATATCTATATAGATATATATACATATATACATACATACATACATATATATACATATATATATGTATGTATATATGTATATATATATGTATACATATATACATACATATATATATGTATATACACACATATATATATATATACACACACATATATATACACACACATATATATATACATATATATATGTATATATATGCATACATATACATACATACATATACATATATACACACATATATATATATATATACACACACATATATATATACACACACATATATATATATACACACACATATATATATACACACATGTGTGTGTATATAAATATATATACATACACACACACACACATATACATATATATATATATATACATATATGTATGTATGTATGTATGTCATTTCCTACCATTACTAATTTACATTGCTAAAGAATGATTGTGTGATTTACAGGTACACAAAAGAGCTGGCAGCAAGTGGACGCATCACACAAAACAACAATGATTTCTCTGATGCTGTCAAATCTATGCTTGAGAAGGGGCTGGATTCAAAATGTAAAATGAATGAAAACGGAACATGCGTTATTCCACCAGATACTAGCACAGAGTCCCACACAGTTGATTTGGTCATGGTCAAATGTGACTGCAGAACATCCAGAAGCGGTTCTCTGTGCAAACATATACTTTTCTCGAGAATTGTTGCACAGCAACAAGGACTAGACATTCAAGACATCAGGTCTACTCTTGCTAGAAAAATAATCGATAGTCATTCGTATATCTCAGATGATGAAAACCTCAATGTCTTTCACAGTGATGGAAGTGTCGCAACTATAAATCACAAAAGCCCAAATTTTTGTACATGCATGGCAAATAGTCACAATGAAAAATGTGTCTGTATTTTGGTTCACAACATTCTTTACCTTCCACTGACACCTTCTGAGTTAATCTCTAATCATCCAGATTGCCAGAAAACACCCAACAGAAAGCCAAAACCTGAACTTCAGGATATGTTAAGGGACCTTATAGAATGGAGCCAATCAGAAATGTACACTGAAAACAAGGAGCTATACAAGACAGTAGAGAGGGCACACAGACAAGTTTTTTCAAACTTCAGTATTCGGTCAAGAAAAGAAAAATAACTGCACTGCATGCCTATCGGCAACAGGTAAAAATGTCAAAAGCGTGTTACAATGAATTACATTTGTAAACGAAAAACAGAAGGAAAAGAGTAAAAACAAAAATTATTTGCAAAATGACCCTATTGTAGTGTTTACTAAACATTAAAAATGTTTGCAAAGTGTCTTCGAATCTGCCATTAATAAATTGCATGAGATGCAAAACATCTGATATGACAATGTAATCAAAATATAAATGACTTGTTTCTAATTGCTTTTGTATTAATATCTTAAAAGCATAATAAACAAGCTAGCATGTGTAGTGCACATAAAAAGACATCTTGTAATGTTTTGTTTTATTTTATTTTTGTACTGCTGAACAGTGACAATCAACAAGAAACAATCATTTGAAACAATGGAAGTACTAAATAAAGTGGGGTGAAATCTTACTCGTCTTGGAGACTTTTGATTTCAGTGCTCTTATCTTTCGTTAAGACAGGCATCAATTATTGTAAAAGTGCCCTTAATCACAGCAGGACCAAGACCATGTGTTGCCAGGCCAAATGTTTCCCAATTACTCTCCAAAGCTTCTTGTAAAGCTTTCATGTTCTTCCTGCAATTGAAAATATCAACAGCTGTTTAGTTTTCCAGTTCACCTGAGTATTAAATAATTTAGTTAATGTTAAGTGTAAAAGTGAATTGTTACTAAATTACCTGCAGTCTTCTGTTTTGAACATGGCTTCATTGACATTGCCCTCTTCCAACAGGGCTTCAGCCACTTTTTTCTGGGGGATGAATTTTGTTGCCAGGTACATGATGTCACCGGCCAGATCACTGCATTCATCTAAAATATAATTGAATTTAATAATAATAATAATAATAATAATAATAATATAATTATTTGTAATTATGGATACACTCAAAAAATAAACATGGCATGGTTGTGGGTGCCAGATGAGCTGGTTTGAATATTTCAGAACATGCTGATCTACTGGGACATTTCACTCACAAAAGTCTTTAGTGAGTACACAGAAATTAAAAAAAAAAAAACCTATCGAATAACCATTTATTATGGGAGTTGAAATCTGGTATTCTGCAGATTATTGTTCTTGGCTGCTGTTATAGCCCACCTACCTCAATGTTTAATGTCTTGTGCATGCTAAAATGATTTTCTGCTTACAGTACCAAGGTTTATACATAGTAAGTGCATAACAATAGTTAAAGATAATGTGTAAAGTCAGTTGAAATGATATTATATTATATAAAATCTTACTATAATATTAATTTTGTGATTCAAAGGCACAAAGCTATGATACTGGTATCAGAATTCCCTTTAAAGTTATTACTTCTACTATAGTATTACCTTCACAAAGTTTGGAGCACTGTGAAGTTAACTTTGTTCGCTTTGAGGGCTTCACCTCCAACTCCTCCAACTTCTCTATAATTTTCTTTTTTTGTCCCTTGGCCTTCCGGAGATAAGCCACTATAGTGTTTGCAGAGTAACTCTCTGGCAGAGAGCATCTTCTCTGTAGCTCATCTGATGTGACCAGGTATCTGAAATATCAATGTGTTAAATACATTATAATGATCTGTAAAAGATGGCGGTACTTTCGTTTAAAAATCCTCTTTAGATGCATAGGAACACAAAAGTAAGAAGGGTTTGGACCATGGCATTAAGATAATTTACTTGAAAGGGTTTTCTTTCTTTTTTTTAAATAAATGGGACTGATCTAGAGCATATTTTGCTTTAATTAAACCCATTTAAAGGAAAAAATGTACTAACCTTTTGCTTGGTGAAAGTCTGACACTTTTAAAGCACTTTCCACTAGGAATCCCCCTGAAAAAGTTGGAAAGTAAAAGTAACCATACCAATGGGAGAGGAATAACATGCATTAATTTAAATCAAAATGAATTACTGTCTGTTGATAAATGCTTTTCATAGACTCATCTACAGCATCATAAAGTGTCTTAATTCTGGTTCCCTTTATTAATGCAACATTTATAGTATTTCTATGAGTGTCACCTGATTCTTTACTAGGTCAACAGTAAATAACATTATTCTTTACAATGACGTTTAAACCCATTATAGAGCAGATGCAAAACTTTACCTGTCTGATCTTGGCTGTGTCCTTGGCTGCTTTCACCCCAAAATACATTTCTGTCTTGTCCCTCAGCTTTTTTGTTTTCGTTACCATCTTCTGAACTGTCTTGTCCCTCAGTTTCTTTGATTCTGTTACCATCTTCTGAACTGTCTTGTCCCTCAGTTTCTTTGATTCTGTTACCATCTTCTGAACTGTCTTGTCCCTCAGTTTCTTTGATTCGGTTACCATCTTCTGAACTGTCTTGTCCCTCAGTTTCTTTGATTCGGTTACCATCTTCTGAACTGTCTTGTCCCTCGGTTTCTTTGATTCGGTTACCATCTTCTGAACTGCCTTCTATCAGAACTAATTTAGAAATAATATTAAAATAAACATGCTGATAGACTATTAGTCTATCAAAATATAAAAAGTCTAATAAAAATATGTAATATTTGAAGGTTTATTTTACAAGTGTCATTTATTCCAGAATTTTTACCTTGGCAAAACAGACACTTGGCATCCTCTTGATTCCCAAGTA
This sequence comes from Neodontobutis hainanensis, assembly GCA_024349245.1. Classification (NCBI taxonomy): domain Eukaryota; kingdom Metazoa; phylum Chordata; class Actinopteri; order Gobiiformes; family Odontobutidae; genus Neodontobutis; species Neodontobutis hainanensis. The sequence continues at coordinate 60,215 of JALDNG010001215.1, forward strand.
GACATTTGTTATGGATATTTACTGAACAGGTTGAGCATTTTTCCTAAAAGGATCATTTGCATGAAAAAATGGTTAGGTCAAAAATGTTTAATTTTACTTTTACTCCCCAACTAATTAGTTGGATCTGGGGTCAAAAGACCACAAGATATTGTAACATGTTTCAGCTTACATTGCTGTAAATTTTCAAATGTACTTTGTGTCACTTGCCTTGTTCTTCCTAGTCACCGTGTTGTGACAGATACCACAAATACCTGACTTATCTAAAGCACATAAGAAACATATTTGCTGCATTGTCACTCTTTCAACAGGAATCAACCAATAATAAACTCTAAATAAATTCATGTGTATGGTACTTACCAAGTGACCTAAAAGAAACCACCCCAGTCGTTCTCTCTCTTGATGTATAGGCGAGCATGCAAGGTATCCCTTTGAGCCTTCTAGAATGGCCTCAGCAAACTAAAGGTGATCCAAAAGAATAATTAATTCAATGCCACAAAAAGCTGAATTACTTTAGTTTAGCTACACTTTTCAAAGCAATAGAGCCCTAAGTTCCACAATCAACAGGAATTTTGTAGCAGAATAATAATAATTAAAAAAACATTAAACTAATAAAACAATTAGTTAATCCAGAATATATACAATATCATTACAAACAGCACAGTAGTTTCATGATCCCAAAAAACAAAAAATGAAATGATTTGCTGTACTACTAGTAGTAGTAATAATAATAATAATAGTAATAAAGATAAATGTATTTTTACCACAGCTGTGAAAACACCACAGGAAATACTGTCAGACTGAAGGCTGTGCTTCCTCTTTACCCATTTCCATGGCCCCCGGTACCCTTTTGATGCAGCAAATGTGCTGAAATGTAGGTAAAGTTTAAAATAAATAAAGTAGCTATAGTTCATATAGATGGGCAAAACAAAGTTCATATAGAAATACAAAAATGTAAATCTGTTTTATTTTAAATCTTTCCTGTACCTCCAGTTTTCTGCTAATTGATTATACTGCTGCTTAGTCTCCCCCAGTGAATTCAGGTAAGTAATAGTCTGATCCCTGATACTGCAGTGCTAGAACAAACAAACAAATTAGACATGTTACACTGGGAGCCAATATACTTGACATATTTATGACATTACAACTCACAGCAAAATGTATGTTTTCTTAGTGAATAACTTACAAAAAAAGTCCAATGATTACCATCCTCCAAATAGGGACCAACCACCTCAGTTTTATTTTCAAATATGTTTTTCTTAAAAGAAGAGAAAAATTATGAATGTAAAGTAAGATGTATATAATAACTTGAATTTATTTTGAGCAAATTCACAACTACTGTGTGAGAGTAGCAATTGATATTTGTCTATACTTGTTTTACCTGTAACACTTGTAAGATCAGGCATTTAAATTTTGACAGGAAAATTCTTACCTTGGTAAAATAACAGCTTCTTGCTCGTGCTCTGCCCTCCAGAATGTGAGTCATGGTATGGGTATTAAGAGCCAAAACATTTGGTTTCTTCTAAATGGGGAAAAAAAAATCAAATAATAATTATTGCTATGGTGCAACTTCACAAGTTTGACAAGGTGGATGGAAAAGAGCAAAACAATTATTGGAACGGTACCAGCAACGCTTGTGAATGGAGAGATCAAAATGATCAGAAAATAGAGCTGAGAACATATTTCCTGACCATTTTGGTCGCTCCATTCATGCTGCTTGAACGGTTCCAATAATTATTGTATGGAAAGTAGGCAACCCTTCTCCTGGAGTGCACTGGGCATGCAAACTCCTAGGTAGGGGTGGGCTATATAGAAAAGTAACACGATACATGAAGACATTTTCACAATACTAGTAAAAAATAGCCATATTGCACACCCCTACACTCAGATGTGTTAGATTTATGTTAGCAGATATATCTGTAAGATTGCAAAACTCTGGTGTCTTCCCCTTATATAGAAAATATTCAAAGTAGTTAACCATCTTACCATGCTGAACAGATGTAACAAAGCATCCATTATCTGAGGAGGCATCAACCAAAGAACAACAACAACAACAAAAAAAAACACAATTAGCATGAAAGGGATTGTTCACTCAAAATATCTACTTTTGTGTTCAGCAGAAGAAAAAAAAAAATCATACAGTTTTGGAACAACTGGAGGGTGAGAAAATACATTATGAGAGACCAAACATTTTGATATTTGGGTGAACAAAAGCTGCACCATAAATCATTAAAGGATCAAGAGCTTGATTCAAACAACAATGTGATCATATTAAATTCACCTGTATCTATAAAACCATTGAAAAAGACACTGGAAGATTAGATTCTGTATTTGAGCTATTCGAACCCAGAAAAAAAAGTTATTTTCTAACTGTATGAAACAGCTATCCAGCAATCCAGAAGCAATCCAGATTCTAGAAAATTATTTACATACACATAAAAAAAATAAGTTGTATTATAGAATATATAAGAGAAATGTTACCTCATCAGATACTTTGTTGTTTTCTACAAGGGATTCAAAACTTTCCATGTAAAGTGGATAGGGTCCAATCCTTCCAATGCTGCATCCATGCAGTCCTCCAGACTTCATAACTTGTAAGACTGCAAAGGTAATTTTTTTATTTTTTTTTGTTTTTAAACTATTGTTTTAGTATTTTATATTTTTTGTTAAAACATTCTGTGATCATTGCATATTAACACTTTCTAGAGCAAATACATATTGTAGGAGACTACACTACTTACCATTCATTTTTTCTGACAGAAATGTTCCTCGAAGACAGAGGGATAGGCTGGCTGAAAAATATTTGAAAACATTAGCCTTAAGAACACTGTTACCAATCTTAAAGCATTAAATATTAAAATAAAATCAAATAGGCTCTCTTGCCCCAAGAGCAGCAGAGTAAAAATAACGGCGATATGAATCTATTGAATACACCTGCCCCAAGAGCAGCAGACTAAAAATAACGGCGATATGAATCTATTGAATACACCTGCCCCAAGAGCAGCAGACTAAAAATAACGGCGATATGACTCTATTGAATACACCTGCCCCAAGAGCAGCAGACTAAAAATAACGGCGATATGAATCTATTGAATACACCTGCCCCAAGAGCAGCAGACTAAAAATAACGGCGATATGAATCTATTGAATACACCTGCCCCAAGAGCAACAGAGTAAAAATAACGGCGATATGACTCTATTGAATACACCTGCCCCAAGAGCAGCAGACTAAAAATAACGGCGATATGACTCTATTGAATACACCTGCCCCAAGAGCAGCAGAGTAAAAATAACGGCGATATGACTCTATTGAATACACCTGCCCCAAGAGCAGCAGACTAAAAATAACGGCGATATGAATCTATTGAATACACCTGCCCCAAGAGCAGCAGACTAAAAATAACGGCGATATGACTCTATTGAATACACCTGCCCCAAGAGCAGCAGAGTAAAAATAACGGCGATATGAATCTATTGAATACACCTGCCCCAAGAGCAGCAGAGTAAAAATAACGGCGATATGACTCTATTGAATACACCTGCCCCAAGAGCAGCAGACTAAAAATAACGGCGATATGACTCTATTGAATACACCTGCCCCAAGAGCAGCAGACTAAAAATAACGGCGATATGACTCTATTGAATACACCTGCCCCAAGAGCAGCAGAGTAAAAATAACGGCGATATGAATCTATTGAATACACCTGCCCCAAGAGCAGCAGACTAAAAATAACGGCGATATGACTCTATTGAATACACCTGCCCCAAGAGCAGCAGACTAAAAATAACGGCGATATGACTCTATTGAATACACCTGCCCCAAGAGCAGCAGAGTAAAAATAACGGCGATATGACTCTATTGAATACACCTGCCCCAAGAGCAGCAGACTAAAAATAACGGCGATATGACTCTATTGAATACACCTGCCCCAAGAGCAGCAGACTAAAAATAACGGCGATATGACTCTATTGAATACACCTGCCCCAAGAGCAGCAGAGTAAAAATAACGGCGATATGACTCTATTGAATACACCTGCCCCAAGAGCAGCAGCTACCCGCCCTAGCGCTGGTAGCTGCTGCTGCTACTAGCGCTAGGGCGGGGATGTATTAATTTGAGGGAAATGTCGCGGTGGCTTGAAGCGAATTATGTGATCGCATATAGGTTAGCACTGGAAAACCATGTTTTAGCATAGTTATCCAATAACGTTAACAGCTTTGGCGCGGTGAACTGAAAAACTCGAATCAAAATAGGATTGGATTAGGATTGTTATTTTTGTGCACTTTCAATGTTTCCTAATTATCTTAGTACACTTAGAGGCTGTTTATGTTTGTTTTTATTAAAAACAATATGTAAATAAATTTACTTACCATACAATAAATGTGATCTCTCAGTCCAATATAGAACAGTCGATAACGTATCTTCCCTCCAAATTTCCAAACGTCTTGACCCGCCTCTGATCCAATTTCATTGGTTGAATCTGTCAACCAATCATTTTTTTCTGCCCTTAGAACAACTTTGAGTAAGTAAAACTCCACGAGCTAAGATAAACCTGTTCAAATCCATCTAAAACGACTGAAACAAATGAATAAAAATGAATGGTTTTAGATGGATTTGAACAGGTTTAAATGGGTTTGAACAGGTTTCTAATGAAGCAATGAAGCTTTCAAAACTGCTTCGCCACTTGGAGACCAAGCCCCCTACATTAAAAGACGTCTGTGCTTGGAGGCTTGCAATATTCATGTTAACAGACTAGCTAGAAATATAACATCAAAATGAGGTTTAAATTAAGGCTTAATATGATGAATATGATTAATATGATTAATATGATTAATATGATTAATCTTAATATGCAAAACTGAGGTTACTGAGCTGAAAACTGGAAAATATAAGGCGGCATGCCATCTACAATAAATTACAATAATTTGGAAAACAACTAATGCAATATAGTAAATGGCATGCATTTATATAGCACCCTTCTCGGGCACCCAAATCGCTTTACATCTTGTTTCCACTCTCCCCATTCACTCCTGGGGCAGACAGAGAGGGGCTGCCATTCACTGCAGGTAAGGTGGGTTAACTGTCCTGCCCA
>JALDNG010001216.1:0-65698 GCA_024349245.1 Neodontobutis hainanensis
AACACAATTACCAATGACCCGGCCAAGCAACCAGCAAGCAGGCGACTCCCCTAGACAGTCATGGCTGTGTACCCAAGACATGTCCAGTTTCCTGGGCCACATTTTTAAGCCTACAAGGAGCTATTTCCCCTTACAAACAACCATGGCTGCATCACACCAATCAAATGGCATTTAAAGTAGCCTAATGAAATGTGTTGACCCAACATTAAGACCTTTCTACATGAGCCACTTTCTCAATGTGAAACTTTCCTCTACAACAGTTTGTTCCTACTCAAACAAAACACACTTGTAAAGTACTGAATACTATAAGTAGAACAACTAAAAAGATTCCATGCTCCCAGACAAGCGCTCATTTGTTACCAACTAGCTCAGGTTAGCAACAAAGAGAGGAATCCACACAGACAAAAAAGGTAGATTGCCAATTGATTTATTAAGTCATTTGATTAGTATGACTGTAATGTCAGAGTTTAAGGAATCAGTAGTGCGCTGGGTGCATAAATGTGTGTCAAGATGTCATAGTAATGTGTGTAGTAAGATGCCAGACACACAAAAGGGTCACCAGAGAGAGAGAGAGAGAGAGAACCCTCTTAAAGGTGAAGTTCAAGAGCTGGGTCATCACACATGGTCTACATCCACAGTTACCTGGACTACAATCACAGTGGACTGTATGGAATGAGGCAAACTACAAAGGTGTAAACTGACCCTTAGACTTAAAAATTACTCAAATCTTAAAGACACTGATACTCTGAGCTCACTGTTTGCCCTCTTCTAATATCGCTCACCTGTCCCCAGAGCAGGCTGCCAATACCAAAGAAGACACACCACATCCACTGGTCGATGGTCAGTGGGACACAGCTGAAGGGTTTCCCACCAATCTCAACGATGATGATCTACAGACACAAACACATACACACACATACACACACACATACAGTAAGTCCATATGAAAACATCATGTTCATATAAAAACATCATGATCTGAGTTAAGTGTGTGTTTAGTCACCTGCACACTTAGCGTTCCCAGCAGAATGCCACAGAAGATAGGGTTTTTGTGAACGCCCGCAAACACGTTTCTCTCTCCGTGGATCTTCCGGGCGTTGAGCTCGTTAAAAATCTGCATCAGCACAAAAGTATTGAACACAATAGTGTAGTGTTCAGAAGGCGGAGCATGGAGAGGAGCGTTCCTTCCACTGTCGATGTCAAACAGGTGCTCACCTGCAACAGAGAGGGTCAGAGTTACTCAACAGCTGTTTACTTTAAATGAAGAAACACAAAGACCTAGCATGGAAGCTTGCTCTGGAACATGTAGTAAAGACTTAGATTTCTACTGCAGTACAGTATATATAACCCCTTGTCCTTGTCCTTAGACCCACCATCAGGGCGTGCCAAAACTCCAAAAACTCATCCATGGGTAAAAAAAAAAAAGCTCAGGGAGAACCACAGAAGGAAGATCAACTCCCAGAATGAATAGGAACAAATAAACATTTTTAAACTTTATTATTCCTTTATTATCCCTTGATTAAATCCCTAGTCGGCAGCCACACCAGGGGGCGCCTAGCATGTTTTTTTATGTTGATGGCGGAAACTGGAGGACTTGGAGGAAACCCACCCAAGCACAGGGAGAACATGCAATCTCCACCCAGAAACTAAACTTTAAAAAAAGACACATAACCTTCAACAAAGCACTTTTTTTGATGCATTGTAGGAAACTGAGTGCTCTTGATTTGATTCCATTGCAAAGTAGGGCTTTGTGAAGTGAGAAGGGAGCAGTTACACTAACCAACAAAGAGCAGGCTGAAGATGACAGTGAGCTGGTAGACAGCGTGTCCGAAGATGTTTTTCATCATGGTGCGTGAGATGAGAGGTTTCTGACGTCCGTATGGTTTCCTTAGCAGCAGTGACTCTGTCGGTGGTTCTGTGGCCAAGGCCAATGAAGCAAACGTGTCCATGATGAGGTTCACCCACAACATCTGCACAGCTTTTAAAGGAGAGTCCTGCACATAACGGGAACATGATGAGATGAATCGAGCCGTTGAGAACTACCATGGACTTGCACTGTCACACTTGTGTTCCCACCTGAGTGATGCAGGCTCCTGTAAAGGCCACAATGACAGCGACCACGTTGACTGTGAGCTGAAACTGCAGAAACTTTGAGATACTGTCATAGACGTTCCTTCCCCACATCACGGCCTTGACAATGCTGCTGAAATTATCGTCTGTGAGGATAATGTCAGAGGCCTCCTTTGCCACATCTGTTCCTGCGATACCCTGAACAGCACAAGAAAACAGAGAAAAGCCTTAATGCAGAGTTTACACCAGCAGACTTCACATTGAAGATGGATACTAGTCTGATACCAGCCCTGGTATACAAGTATACCCAGTATCAGTCACTGATACAACAGCAGGATCAGTATCTGTAAATTAAGCTAATATATGATAATATATGAATATCAAATACTACGCTAAACATTCCTTGCACTGAAGACTATAGACCTACTTTACAATGGAGAACAGTGAATCTAAATAAAAATTCTTTACCATTGCAAAGCCCACGTCTGCTTTCTTCAGCGCCGGGCCATCGTTGGTTCCATCACCTGTTACAGCCACGACCTGCCGCTGCTCCAGAACCGTGCTGTCGATGATACCTGTGAACAGCAGACAGACACACGCTGTGATTAGCTCCTCTTGCCCTTTCTGTTGGCTGGTGTCCTCTGATGCACGATGGGAAGTATCTAACCTTTCACCAGAGTGTGTTTGTCTGTAGGAGACGATCTGGCCAAAACTCTGAGTTTGGGCCAGATCTTGTCTATCTGCTCCTGTTCGATCTGCAGGAAGACACACAACACATTTCACTTTTTTCTTTAAAAGTATTTGGAAAGTAGAGCTGTAGTAAATAAGGAAAACACAACTTGACTCAATGATGACATCACGGATTATCTCACAGATGCTGTCCTTAAAAACACTTTATAGATGCCCGTTGTTTCTCTCGGCTGATTATTCAATAGTACACCCTTGAGATGCTCTTGTACATTACAATGAATGCTACAGCCTCAAAGATTTTATAAATACCCATAAGATTCAAGTAAATGCTCTGTAGCCTGATTAAACACAAAGCAGTAGACTTACCTCGCCCAGCTCGTTCCTGATCCGTCGATTGAAGTCTTTGCCCTCTAGACACAAGAAGTCCTCTCCCGGTGGCAGGATGCCACATTTGCAAGCTATGGCTCGGGCCGTGTTAATGTTGTCCCCAGTTACCATGCGAACTGTGATGCCCGCCTGTTGACACTTCCTGATGGCTTCGGGCACCTGGTGAGAAAAATAGAAAGGAAAAGAGAATCTATACACAAACCACCAACAAATAATACTGATTTGACTGGTCTTTTCATGAGAAAACCTGACCAAGCCTAGGTTGACCAAAAGCCCAAAAGCTTCCGTCTATAGACATACCTCAGGCCGAACGGGGTCCTCGATGCCGACCACACAGATAAAAGTGAGTCCAGAGAGAATGTGGGCCTCGTCGTCCCAGTCCGGCTCTCCTTCACTGGCGGGAAACTCTTTGTAAGCAAGACAGATAGTCCTCAGCCCTTCAGATGCCATTGGCTCGATTACACTCTTGACCACGGCATCTTTGTCACGAGGCCGAAAATTTTTCACTTCACCGCTGGATGATAGGATCTTACAGCACCTGGAGGGTTCAGAATATTACAACTCAAGAATAAAACCATCAAACATTTTTAAAAAGTGTATGAAGCACTAAACTAACTTCTTTAAGAGGATCTCTGACGCCCCTTTGCTGAACATAGTGTAGCTGCCATCGTGGTTCTTTAGCACAGTGCTCATGGACTTCCTGACAGAGTTGAAGGTGTAGACTTTGAAGAGCGTCTCCTCAGGATATTGGTTGCGGGTGCTTTGGTAGTCTTTGCGTAAGTCAGTGGAAAAACCAAGTAAGGCACATTCGGTCTTATTTCCAACCTGACGAGGAAGACCACCCTCTTTCTCTGGAGGCTGCGAAAATATGTGAGTAAGGACAAAAGACAGCAGCTCTAGATGTTGTATATGTGCCACTAACAAATAACTAGTTCTTTGTACTTACCATTATCTTGGTGGTGTAGGCGCAGTTTACCCCAATGCCCATGATCAGCAGCTCCAGAGTCTTTTTGGGGATCACGTCTGGGGGTGGAACCTTCTTATAGTAATGTCCTGCGATATAACACTGAACCACTGTCATACGGTTCATCGTGAGGGTTCCAGTTTTGTCAGAACATATGGCTGTGGCGTTTCCCATCGTCTCACAAGCGTCAAGGTGTCGCACTAGGTTGTTGTCTTTCATCATTTTCTGAAAGATAATAAAAGAAGATTTGACATTGTCTGTTTTGTTGTAGCTAAATAAATGTGGTAAAGAACAGACCTTGACTGAATAGGCCAGGGCAATGGTGACTGCCAGTGGGAGCCCTTCAGGGACAGCCACCACCAGCACCGTTACACCGATGATGAAGAACTTGACCAGAAACTGCACGTAGATGGGCACACACTCTTTGTTCCAGGGAACTTGCTGAACGGCAAAGGTGTCAATTGCAAATCGCACAATGAGGATGATGACGGTGAGAACAGACATGAACAGACCTAAATAAAGAGGGAAAAACTCAGAGTTTAGTCCAGCTGTAAATGTAACATGAACAGGGATGCAGGGGTGCCCTGTCCTTGTACCTGCTTTGCCGATCTGCACAGCCAGTCTGGTCAGCTTCCCCTGAAGGACTGACTTCTCCTTCTTGTGCATGTTGGTCTTCTTCTCTCCAGCTTTGATAGACTGCATCTCCAAAGGAGCTCCATCCTTTTGTTTTTCTGCAGAAGACACAAACATTATTTAAAATGTCAAGCTGTTATTGATGTTGCACACTCTAATGCACATGAAAATAAATCTACTTTAATACTGAGTTAATTATTTGAACACACATAACATCAGACAGCAGGTAAGGAGAATAATTTGGGGGATAATTAGCAGTAACATGCTTAACACAAAGTGAATTAATATTTCTACTATATCTTTTTAAAACCTGACCACATTAAACACCCACAACATTTTCAAAACCTGGTCTTTAGAGTTTAAATTTTAATGACTTTTCCAGGTTTTTCATAATCATAGGAATTATAATTATAATACTTGGTATTGTTTTATGTTAAGATTATGACATGATAATATGGAGTCACTTTCTGTTGAGCTGATGATTTTGGTGTAGAAGAATCGAATAGGTTTATATACTTCTTCCTACTCCCTCTGGTCATTGTATTTATTTATTTATTTTATTTATGTATTTGGTTGATCCTGTAATAGTTTCTTGATTATGTGTGTTGATTAAAAGCAAATATATAATGTCCAAAAAACGCAGAAAACAGACAATGAGCCGTCCTTAAAAACTGCTGACAGTATCGTCACAAATCTACTACAGTGAAGTAAAAATGGCAGCCTTGGTGTGTGCTGATCCTTGCTAGGTAATGAGGTTATAAGTAGACAGGCAGCAGCAGAAGAAGCAGGCAGCTGCCGAGTTTAGGGCTGATAATCTTCTTGTTCCTAATCGCCATCAATAGAGTCAGGAGCACCTGCTGCTGCCACTCAGACTGACTCACACAGGTACAGCCCTGCTGCAGAGGATCTCTAAGCAGAAAGCACCAGATATGTTTAAGAGTAGCTACATGATAATTTCAAGATTAGAGCACTCAGAAAGCACCAGTTCAGGAGAAGATGGAGCAGGATAATTTCTAAAGAGAGATATTTCTGTGTTAATAAAAAAGCACATGCCGAACTGAACAAACAAGAGGTAAAGCCTGTTCAAAAGCAGTCGCAAACCGGAGCACAAGGATAAGTATAACTTGGCACAAGACTGTAGCGTTTCCCACAGCAATCTCAGTTTAAGTCGGCAGCAAAGATCTTGACTACCATTCAATACAGAATTTAGGGGTTATATATGAAGTGTATTAATGACATGAATCTGTAGGTTTGTTGTTGGATGTCAAATAAGTTGGTTAACAAACAACTTTTCTGCATGTTTTCTGATAATGTAAAATAAATGTTTACAGTCTAGTCTAGTTTATGATATGTAAAGCAGTAAACTTTATTGTAACATACTGTATGAATAATATCATATCATCATATTCTAATCACATAATGATATCAGTTTATAATTAAACTGGTCTTAAGAAACTTCACAGAGATGCAAACCCTTCATATCCATCATGCTTTAGCACCTTATCCTATCATTCTCCAGTTTGAGCCCAAAAAAAAACAAAGAACTACAAATAAATTTGTAAAACGAACCACAATAGAAGTTCTACATTGTCACTCACCTTTGTTGCTTTTATCCTCCTTTTTAGCTGTGGGTAAGAAAACTAAACCCTTATTCTTATCTATACTACTCATTTTTGACTGTTTACTATGGCACACCTTCTGTTTAGAGCAGAATATTAAATGTACACAACCTTTATGTAATTCTTTAATAATGTTTTCCTCATTACTTAATTGAACACATCCCATGGCAGAGATGATAAAACTTTGGAAATCTTTGGAAAAACATGTGAGATATTGTTGCTGATTGCTATGACCGCTACAGGGCCAACCACAGATGCAGCCAAGAATATTGTTGTCTAATATTTTAGTGACAAAATAAGGTGTGATAAATAAATCATCCTTTGAGCAAATTGATTAAATAAATTTGACTATATTGTTTTAGGGTTGAAAGCTAATTAAATACAATAACCTTTTTGCAGTTGAAGCTGTCCCATGTAAAAACGTGTCTTTAGTGATTGTGTTTATGTCTAACTGCTGCTCGTTTATAATCTTCAGCCCATGATGAACGGGGTCTTGTGGATTAACCTTTTTTGTCTTTTTTGCTTTTTTTCTTCTCGTCTTTCTTCTTGCTCTTGTCTTTGCTCTTCTTCTCCTTCTCTGTGTCGCCTTCCTCTTCTTCACTGGCTCCGAGCAGCATGAAGATCATCCCTGTCTGAGAGTTTACGCCCACAGCAGTAACCACTACTTTCCCAGAGCCTTCCATCACATGTGTTCCTGAGACAGACAACAAAGGACAGCAAACATTCTTATTAATAAGGCAAACACTTTACCATTTCATTGTAATGCTTGTTTGTAAATTAGGTAAGCAGTACATGGAGTAAAATAAGCACCTGAAAGCAATATGGGGTCTTTTTCCACGGTCTTCTTCACATGATCCGACTCTCCCGTCAGAGAGCTCTCATCAATCTTCAGATCATTGCCCTGAATCAGAACACTGTCAGCAGGAAGGAGGTCGCCTGAACACAGAGGCGCGTTTAATGATACTTGTGTTAGAAATGCTACAGCTCAGGTGCTTCCCACCATTACGAGCAGTGTAAACGTAACTGTTAATTAAACTCACAAGCAACAATGATTGTCCCGCGCCATCGTGACCTGGTGGTTTTAAATGGGGTTCTTTAAGAGGGCTGCCAAATGTTTGGAAAATACATAAAACTTATTAAGTTTTGTTTTTATAGGGCGTGCTGTCATGCTCGGCTATCATGCCAGGTCATGTTTGTATTTATGTCATCACCACAAAAACAAAGTTGAAACTTGGGCATGGGACCAAGAAGATTTTTTCAGACTTATGTATCAAACTTTGTACGTTTCTGGTAAATACATTTTTTTGACCTTTCTTATGGATTTTTAGGGGGCGCTACTTTTAAGGCCCCACTTCTCTGGATTATGTAGAACATTTTTTAGGTCTGTTGGCTAAAATCCCTAGAAGGAGACAGAAAAAAGATGACTGACTTCCTGTTTGTCAAGTGACCTCACCGTAATAATATTTTTTTCTGTGAGTTTATGAATATACCCAGGAGCCAGTCACAGCACAAGGAGAGAGTTTATGTGGCCCTCAGCTTCAGAGATAAAATGTATTTATGGCCCCAACAGCAGCAGCTGTTTAAAAACGGGTTCAAATCTGACTAAAACATGTTCAAATTCAACTAAAACACATTCAAATCCCAATAAAACCTGCTTAAAACCAACTTAAACCTATACTTGTGAAATAAGAATCAAATCGGAAGAGACAGCTGGCCCTTGGAAATCTTTGGCCAACTCAGCCTCCTGACCTCAAAATCAGTGAGCCACTCTGGGTAGATCTCAAGCGTGCCGTTCATGTAAGACAGGCCAAGAATTTACAGGAACTGGGGGCTTTTTGCCAAGAAGAATGGGCAGCTTTTCCATCTGAGAAAATAAAGAGCCTCATCCACAACTACCACAAAAGACTTCCATCTATCTTTGATGTTAAAGTTTAAAACGGTATTAAGAACTGATCAGGGTCATTTGGCTAGTTTCTGTTGTCATTATGATTTTAAAAAAATAAACACAATTGTTTGACAATAAATGGTTTAACCCAACCACTAACTATTAGTGAAAGAAAATATTTGGTGGTTTTATTCATATCTTCTATTCTCTAAATTCTCCCAGGGTATGTAAACATATTAGCACAGTTGTACTACACAGTTGTTCTTTAGGCAGGTCATAATAATAATCAATAGTTAATAATCAATAGTTTCATAGTAAAGTAAAGTAAAAAAAAAAAAGATTTACATATATACTGTACATGTACCAGTTCTACTAACAACTGTATAATCTTTGCTTGTTAGGTGTGTTTAGACTCTGGGCTTGTTCTCACCATATTTCACTTGTAAAATGTCTCCGACGACAATCTCAGAGGTTTTAATCTGCGTTACTTGGCCTCCTCGGAGCACGGTGAACTTCTGCTCCTGCTCGATACGACTCTGTAGGCCACGGAACTGTTTCTCTTTGCTCCAGTCGTTGAAGGCTGTTACTAAGACCACACAGACCACAGACAGCAGGATGGCGGCGCCTTCTATCCAGCCGGCTTGTGCTTCTCCCTCGTCCTCCACGCCACCCGCCGCTCTGCCACAACCTCAACACAAGAGAGAGTTTCAGACAAGAGTCACAGTCTTTGTAACACACAGTCTTTAAACACACAGCTAGGGATACACAAATTAAGAAACTCACTTAGTCTCTCGGACCCGGGCGGATGGTAAAATGAAAGGCCTAAAGAAATGACGGCTGCTACTTCCAGAATTATGAGAGTCACATCCTGCAGAGCTTCAAACACTAACTGTAGGAAAGTTTGGGGTTTCTTCGGAGGAATGGCATTAGGACCATATTCCTGTTTTCTTCTATCAATGTCCTCTTGGTTTCCATCTAAACCTGTGGAGAGGTACAGCACAATCAGATCTGGGGTTAAAATATGTCTGAAAGGGCATTACTACATACATCACATTCTCTAATATTGTGTGGAACTTATACACAATGCTTGTCTTTTTAACAGAATTAATAATATCAGAATTAATAATAGTGATTATGTTTCTGGGCATTTTTGACAAAGTAAATCTGATCAGGTTGATGATAATGGATCTTCCTTCAGCTGGAAACATGCAGTGCTCTAACAGCGCAATGGATTTTTATCAGATTTTAAGCTGCTGGTGACATTTTGCTGCTCTTTCTCAGCAGGAGCCAATAAACTGAAAGTGTTTACAGAGTGCCTGGAAGATGGTCAGAGTGAATGAATTAATGATTATGAACAAAATGTCAAAGGACTGGCTCACAGAGGTCACTACAGCTGGAGTGAGATACTGACGTTAGCCCAGACTAGAGCCCTGTATTTCTATATATACTTTAAATCAATTCAACTTTTACTTTTAATCTAGACTTTAATTTTATTTTCACACTGTAAGGTTATGTTGGTACAGGGTCATTTGTCGGATGTAGTGCAGTCACAAAAAACTCTCTTATCTAAACATTCTAGTGCAGTCTAGTGTTAATCAGAAAAGGACCAAAGCCGTCTTCTTTCCCACATCTTTTATCTTCTGACCTCGGGACAAACATACAAACCACAACCATCCGTTGTATTCTTTAGAGTCATCCTTCAGGACGTGTCTATGAGCAGTATATTCAGTGAATCAGGCTCTGTCTGTTTAGCTCAGCAGCAGCCTCAGGTCACAGGTGACTCTAAAGGACACAGAGCCAGGACGACTTCAGGCCTCATAATGAAGCCTAGATAAAAACATGCTGTGTCCTCCTTTGGGTTTTGAGTCATTTAAACTGAACTATATTTAGAGCTGTGTCCTCTCCAGAAGGAAAGAGGAAACTATCACAATTTAAATTGTTGCTACAAATGTGATTAGCAGAAGAAGGCAGATGAGTTATATTAAACATAAATATAGGACATTGTAGAAGCAACACAATCTAAAACAGAACAATCAGATTTTCTTTTTTCTCTGAGACTGGAGCAGATCAGATATTAACCATGATGCTCAGACATATTGAATGCGTTCTCAGTGCTATTCCCTGATTCTCTGCTGCAGAGGCTAAAGACTATGAAGGAGCAGAGACACTCCCCTTTTCTCCTCCAGAGGCTGAGTGTTTACAGCTCTGTACAATCACAGACAGGACACAGTCACATAATATTAGGTGAGATACACTATTGCCTACAATTATATCATCATGACACAGTGATTCTGCAAAACTTTCATTTATGACCCGGCACAGTTGCTTTGAAAAGAAAGAAAATGCCTAAAAATGACAAAAAAGCAGAAAAAGAAAATTGCACTTTAGAAAATATTTAATGTACGTGTTTTTGTTCCTCCAATCACATATTAACCACACATTCACTATACTGCCCCACTCCCAGTGCACTTATATTAGATCAGGTTAGACTATGGTGATTATATTTCTGTGTCTCCTACCAGAGAAAAAATCCCCCAAATTTAGAACATTCATAATAATTGGAATTAAATTACAATATTTTAAAACTACATTATTGTTAGAGCAATAAAACAAAGATGAAGTTTTCCAGGTCTAACATACAGTATGTAACACTATAGACACGCTTCACTAATGCCACAACCTTACTTAATGTAATTACAAGACTGCATTTCAAAAGTGACAGAGGTCTATGGGGAACGCATTATAAGGCTTGGTTAAAACGGAGACACTTGGGACAGTGACCTAATGATGTGTCATTGAGCTAATCTCTGAGTTCCATGGAGGCTTTTACACCTCTGTGTGGGATTTGAACTTGAAAGTGGGACATTGAGGGAAACCCTTACCCTCAGTGGGCGACGTCCTGAGCCTGGTGCACAGTCCTAACACGTCTCCATAAGTCTCTTTTATCTTGTCTTTCCCCTCGATGCCTCGCAGCTCCATCAGCGTCCTCAGCTCCAGGAGACTGCAGCCGCCGCCAGCCTCTGTCTCGTGGTTGTCCTTTAAATAGGAACTGCCTCTGGACGAACCAAGGGAGTTTGTGGCCATTTTATTGTTTTTTTTGACAAGGCCTTTTCCCAAAAAATATCAACTCAGTGGCTGCTTGTAGGGGTCGTCGCTCTGCGTGGAGTCTGTGACTGTGAGAAGAAAAGATAGGTTAAAGTTAAAGAGTAACTAAACCCTAAAACCCTTTTTTTAGTTAATGATTGATTTGAGCAAATATTTTGACATTTGAGTATAAAGTATATACATTTTACAATATATGGTGTAAAACCGTCTGAGTGCTGCCCTCTTTAAGTTGAACAGTTGAATTTTTGTTGTTTCCTAGAGTGACGTAAGCAGGCTCTAACAACGGCTTACTGCCAAGCCTCATGGAACCTCTTAAACGGTCCTCAAGTAAGGGCACCACCATACCCCGAAATACAACGAAATACAGCAATATACTGCCGGCCACCAGAGGGCAGGCTCCAAAAGTGCTTTGAGTGCCTACTACGTAGGTGGAAAAGCGCTATATAAAATAAAGATTATTATTATTATTATTATTATTATTATTATTACACTCTACCAGCCTGTCCATAGCTGTCTGTCATCTACTCCCCTCTGTCCTGACTGTGCAGGTTGGTTAGCACTACCTGCTTCTGGTGCTGGGGAAACCCCTACGAGCTACTACTTTCAGTTTAATTTGATAATTTACAAAGTTTTGAACCTGCCGTTTAATGATGTATGAGAATTTACTCTGACATTTTTATTTTGTTTTTTATACTTAAGTGTGTATATATAAAATATATCGATATAAAAAAATGGAAATGCTTACTGTAAGAACAATCTCTAAAGAATGAAAGAATTATAGACAGGAATTTTCAACAAGGGTGCATTCATTTGTTAATGTTTGTGTTGATTTTTTTATAAGCATGAGCATGTTTTTAAACAATTTATTTTGTGTGTAATTCCAGGTATAAATGCTTCTTTATATTTCAATGTTTTATTTATTTTATTTATTAAACCAAATATATTTAAAAATCCGGAAAGAAGGTGCTGGCCCAGGTATCCCCAGCACCACCACAGATGGATTTGTAAAAGAAGCTCTTTAAAAGTCATGGGTGTAAAATCTGTAAAAGTTTACCTTTGGATTTTAAGTTACTATAATAAACTTGATAAAAACCTGACTATGTATAAGTGATGTAACATTGTCATACACCAGCAAAAATATGACAATATTGTTTGTAGGTCTTGTGTGGAAAGAATTTTGTTTTTTGCTGCAAAGGCCCTTAACAGTGCAATATTCAGAATTGCTATTAATAGTAAGTGATTATACAAAGTATTTGGGGATATGAGGAAAAGGGGATGTTATTTGCTTTTCCTTATAACATCAGGAGAAAATCAGATCAATTACACATGTCAATCTAATTTTAGAACTATCCAGGTTCTTAAAGCAATACTAAGTTATGTCAACTATGCTTCCAGGACTCTTCATAACAGTGTTTTCTCATTTATAATTAATTTACAACAAACCATCATTTGTTCATTGATTTTTTTTACAAAGCAATAACCTGGAATTATTCTCACTATTTGTCTCTGCTTCAGTTTAAACCTCACTTTAATGGTTAACGACAGCAGCCTCACAGGGTCCAAACTCAAACAACAAAAGCTCCATAAATTAAAGGTAAAATGCCAAAGTTTATGAGAGCGTGGACAAATTGTCCTGGATGAGTTTTCATTCCTGAGACTTGGAACCTATCCTCTGAATTTCAGGGTTTTACAGATCTTCCGGGATACATCAGTTTCCAATATATTGTATAGACTGTACAATAATGGCAAGACTGATGACTGGGGAGGGGCCTTTCTCCCTTTTTCCTGTTGGGGAACCATTTAGAGGCCATATATTTTCTGGTAGAGAGTTACTTTAAGCATAACCTTCCCGCTCTAAACATGATCTAATGTGATGTGTGTGTTTTTATATCGTTTCTGATGGGCTGTGACCTCTGAGCCTTCAGCTATAATCTATGTCAATCAGTCACAGGCCTAATCTGAAGAGAGCAGCAGCAGCCTGTGGAGGTAAAAAGGAACAAAAAGAGACCAAAGAAAACAGGGTTGATTGCTATACTCTATTATAAACTTTCATTATTTATTTGTTTATCTTATTAGTTTCCCATTGAGTCACTACATCTAGAAATGGAGTGAGCAGAAAAAGCAAACATCCTCATTTTGTGGAATAACATGTTTTAAAAGAACTGCAGTTTTATTTTAGTTCATATTTAAGCCCAAGTGGATTTATGTTGGCTAAATAAAATTACATAAATGAGGTTTGTACATTTGAGTCAACGCCACTGAGAAAACGCTTATTACTTGTATCTTCTTTACTGTAAAAGCAGATTTAAATCTTTTTTCTTTCTTTTTTTTTAAAGGAGATTGTACTTACAGAAACTTCCCCCATGGCTCTGGGGTTAGCAGCAGGTATTAGTGGCAGTCCGATTTACAGTGAGCAGCGACAGACAGCACTCTCCAGACAAAACCCATAACAACCACCACAGACTCTCGGTGGGTCGTCCTCAAACCTGTCCCGATGATACTCCTCCGATACTCCCCCAAAAAACTCTCGCCCCCGTCTGCTCATCTACCGTGACCTTCAGGCAGCGAACAGTCGGCCACGGCGCTCCATCGGAGGAAAAAACTGGAGCTGCCTGAATGATTATCTGAGGAAAGCCTCGCTTAATCTAATTAGACAATCTGTGGCTTCAGTGCGCGCCCAGGGACTGCTCCACCCGCTGCTTTATACAATACAAGTCTGCACCGAGCAAGGGGCTGCACAACAGGTCAAAGCTCCCTCTGACGCTCAGCAGACCAAACCACTCACTGTGTGACCTCTGCTGCAGGGAAAACCAACAGACTTTTCACTAGGAATCAGTAAAGCAGTTCATTCAAGCTGCAACAACTGGCTGAGATATGCAACAGGAGAACCCTAGCAACCAGGTAACAACTAAAACTTCCTTAGCAACCCATCACTAGACAGGTCTCCTTGTTTTTTTGGTGACATCTGCACAAACACATGAGTAATCCACTACAACGACATCAATCGATAACAATTAGGGATTCAAGGATTTTTAAGAAAACATTTTCAGACATTTTCAGAACAAGTCAGAACAGCATTTACTGTCATATAACAAACAAAAGAAACATATTTATTCCTTTTATTATTTTGTACATGACTGTAGTCATGTCTACATTGATTTAAACTTCACCTCATAAACTAAAGCAACCTCAGAGGATCACAACTTCCCCATAGCTGTACAAAAGGCCAAGTTGTCAGTCTTAAATAGGGATGCATTCATCTAATACTACGTAGTATACTTGCGCCAATATAGACACAAAAGCTAGACCAGTTATCTGTTATTGGACCTAAAACATGGCGCTGATCCATTGTATTATATTCTATGTTTATGCCTCTTTGATAATGAGTTGCTCTTTAGAGGAACACTAGAACTGAAACTGTGCACAAATCAACATAAATATTAACACAGTAAATAACTAATAAGTAATTTGATTTTGTTTTACAATATATTCAGTTCAAGGAAGATATTCTTTGTTATTGGTCAGTATCGGGTACTGGCAAATACAAAAGCAGCTAGATCAGCATCTGTATCTACGCAGAACAAAAATTTTAACACAACACTTTTGCCTCAATTTTTCTTTTCCTTGAAAACCTGCAACATTTGTGGCATTGTGCTGTGTTAAAACTGCACATTATAGAGTAGCCTTTTATTGTGGCCAGCCTAAGCCACACCTGTGCATTAATCATGCTCTCTAATCAGCGTCTTGATATGCCACTCCTGTGAGGTGGATGGATTATCTCGACAAAGGAGAAGTGCTCACTAACACAGATTTGGACAGATTTGAGAGCAATAGGCCTTTTGCCTTTTTGAGTTAACCTCATAAAAAATGGAGGCAAAAACAAAAGTTTTGCGTTAAAATTCTTGTTCAGTGTAGATACAGATGCTGATCTAGCTGCTTTTGTATTGTTAAACAAATTTTAATTGTATAAAGAAAATGTTGGATTGGTCCACTGTTTTTCAAAAGTCAACATTTACAGAACAAAAAAAATATTGGCATTTTCCGAACATTAAACATTTGATTTATTTTCCAGAACATTTCTACGACTGGGAGACCTGCTTCTGGTTTTCACCAGGACACGTGAAATTTAATTTAAGTCTGCACTGAGCCATGCAAAGCACAATGTCACATAATTATGAGACAAAACTTCCCACAATGTGATCGCTCATATATTACTTTTCTTACAAATAAATAGATTCATTAATATTGGATAAAATATGATGCAGGCTCATCAAGGAACAAACCCTGGCAACCAAAAATAAAAATAAAACATGATGCAATACTCAACATTAACGCCCTTAACACTCTGTTAACCATACAATGCATTTGCCCCTGTGACCCTTGTTAAACCTGTGGTAAATGTGTCTCATTAAATAAGCACAGAGCCTCTCTCTCAGCAGTGATGCAGGAGGCACACTCACAGCACGACAGAGTGGATTAAGGAGAGCGACGCAGGGGGATTAAACACACGCACATGCACTGATATCATTGTCTCGTGTGCAATGTTTTCAAACAGACACAGTGACCTTTGAACTGCAGCAGGACATTTTTGTGGAGTCTGGGGCAGAGTTGTTTTTTTAGGCAGCGTTTAAAGATTTCTGGTCAAGGTAAAAGTATGGTTGCTATCACTGTTAATGACAAAGACATAAAAGGCTGTGTATTAGTCATTTTCTGGGTGCGGGGGTTTGTGGTTATAACGGGCTTCCAAAGTAAGAATGTCCAGACTGATTAGGTTTGGGGTGCGTCTCCATTTATTAAACAAAATTGAATGGCTGAATGATGAATATAGTTGGGTCTGGGGACAAAAGATGTCCTTGGTTCTAATTGTAATTTTTATATATTTACAAAATTAATATAAGACAAATCTCAATCAAATAGTGTGACCACCTTTTGCCTCAAAACCGCATCAGTTCTTCTGTTTTTGAAGAAGCTCTGCAGGTAGGTTGCTCTAAACAGAAATGGTCTTCTGTTGCGGCAGGCTCGTTATATCCCTCTGTCTCTTCATGTTAATAATCTCACACAGACTTCATAATGTTTTGATCCGGGTCAGACCTCTGTGTTGAGTGGACCATACCTTAACTTCAGCTTGTTCTTCTTTACGCTGAAGGCAGATCCCAGTGACATTGGCTCTATGTTTGGGATAGCTTACTATTTATTATGTATTTTTGAATTTTTGAATTACAGTATTTCTTCAAACTTGCCTAAAACTTGCACAGTCCTGTAACTAGGATACACATGCAAGCTGCATTAATTGTTCCTTGTCTATAAAACATTTAATAAACACTAGTTTGTCAATAAATGCTATTAAGATACATTAATATAGTATAATATATTTTTTGCTATAGCTGTCTAGAAGGGCTTGTGTATCATATCCAGAACACTTTAGTTTCCTCTAGTATTTTTAGTTTCTTTTTAGTTTAGTTGGTTTTGTTCTTTGCAGAACTAATTGCAATTCTTTGGGCACTATGGTGGGTGAAAGAAGCAGGGGTCAAAAATTCTGTAATGTGTACAGATTCCCTTTTAATTGATTGATGGTCTACAATGGGGGTGCCCATGGTGGGGCCTGAGGGCCAAGACTGGCCCGCCAAGGGGTTTGATTTGGCTCGACTGTAGTTGCCATGTTTTGTAACTGGATTTGACTGATTAATTAATCTGCAGTAATGGTTGATCAAACTTAATCAAATTTAATGACCTATTGAATTGAAAAATAAGACAGTTCAGGTAGGTTTGTGCATGTGTGCACATTTCCACACTTTATCAGTCCACAACGATGCTGATTTTTGAAAGTGCTGGGTCAAACAGCATAAGTTTGGGTCAAAAAGGTTAAGTTTGCAGGGCTCCAATTAGGCACTTCTTCTTCAGAAAAAAATAAAGCGTATTATTTATTTAAATTACCCGGCCAACTAATACATTTCCAAAAGTTGGGACACCCCTTGTCCACAGGTTAGAGATGGCTGGGTACTCAGTTTTCTAAGGGCGCCGGCTCATTTTGGTATTGAAGGGAATGAAGTTGCAGACGGTCTTGCCAAGGCCAGTCTAGTAAAAGATACAGCTTAAAGTGCCTTTTGAGGGGATGGAGTGACATTCAGATGTAAGAAGTGTTCAAAACCGGCAGTGGCAAATATGGGACACTGAGAGCAAAAGAAAAAGTTTGATAACATCGTTCCATCAAAAAATTGTGCTTTTAAAACCTGCTTATGGCATCAGCATGAAATCAAGTCAAGTGGCTCATCTTAGGTTGGGCCACTGTGGACTGGAAAGTGGGCTTTTGATTCTTGGGAAACACAATGATGTGTTGTGGTGTTCTGGAGACTGTAGCTCATGTTTTATTACAGTGTCCAGCCTATGTTGTTGAACGGAAAGTTCTTTTTAGTGTAGGTTTGAGATACAATACCTTTTTTTTTAAGTAATTTTAGGTCATGAAACTTTTTTAAGAAATAATAGGGTTGTATTCTAAAATATACTGTAAGTCCTGTCTATAACTAGTTTTCTTGGGTGATTTACCGCCTGAACAGTAGGGGGCAGCAATACAATGAACGTGCCCAGTCTCGTGCAATTCAAGAAAAAGAAGAAGAAGAGTGGTTTGTTTCCGCAAACAAAAAGGTCACGTGAGACGGATCTGTGCATCACTTTTCAACATGGCGGACTGGAACAGAGGTAAGTTTATTTGTGACACGTATTCACTTTTATAAAACTGTGTGTAAAAGAGCTTCTGTGACACACGTCTCATAGTGGTGTTACAGCGGTGTTCTGTGGTGGATAATATGAGATAAAAGAACCACTCTGACAGCGTTAGTGCCTAAAAACAGCCATCAAATTCTTATTAAAAACGAAACTCTTCAAAAAACTCAACGACAAACTTCTTTACCAACATGTACAAAAGCAAAATAGTGGTATGATAGATAAAATAAGCTTCACGTGATCATACGACACCAACAAATGTATAAAACTCTCCACTCGAGACATCCAGTTATTATAAATAAAGACTATCAATTTCCTAAACGCAACTGATAACTGGGTCAAAATTAAACCAAGAAAACGAAAAAATGTGTGTATTTAGTTATTTTTAAAAGGACTGAGGCTAACAGTAATGACTATATTAGTTTATTTGTTATGAATCTTTTTTTTAAATACACAAACAGGTTAGGTCAATGCTAATGTACAGTTAACTAATGCTATTAAATAAGTAAGTACTATAAGTAATTTAACAGTAAATATTGTATGTTATCGTTGGTTTCTCTCAATTCTCAGGTCACAGTTCTGTGGAGGACATGCTGGATGTTGAAAACAAACGCATCGCTGAAAACCTGGCTTCTAAAGTGTCGAGATTAAAATCAGTGAGTCACAAACACTCATAATAATAGTTATAATGATATAATATGGTTCCAAATTCATTCATGTGGTCAAAACTGCCGTTGTCCTAAATCAGATATTAATGTGTGTGTCTCTAACAGCTGGCATATGAAATTGACCAGGAGGCAGAGGATCAGAATGAATATCTCGATGGCATGGTAAGAGAACACTAATATACTACTCCCTGTCCAAAAAAAAAAAAGTTCCACACTCATTGATGGAACAACCTGGTCATTCAGTATATTTAGGTGGTCAGCTGACCTCATTCTTTGGACACGTTACTGAACCTAGACCCAACTAACTGCAACAACCCTAGGTCAAAGTCCAGCCCCCACAGGCTTGTACAATAGGCACTTCATCTTTGATTTCACCAAACCTTTAAGTGATCATCTATCACCATCATTCAAGATTTTACACATTTCTTTCTCAAATGACGCTTCCCCACTAACCTTCCAGTTTTTAATAATGCATTAGACAGTTCTTTTGTCTCCTTAGATCTCTTCTTTGCCTGATGCAAATAATGTGACCCTTCTGAAACAAATGGACATCTTTTCCACGAGTCTCCCACATGGTTGTTTAAGAAAAGAAAAACTACTCACTGCATCTTTTAGGGTTAAATAACGTTGCAGCTCAAACGCAATCATCCATCTGAAGACCCTCTTGCCTTGTTAAATGCTGGTGGTGACTTTTTTTTTTTTTTTTTTTTGAGGGACGGGCAGTGTAAATAAATGCAGAATGTAAAGTATTGTTTTAGTTTATTAATCAGTCCAATAATCCACACTGAACAAGATAATGGCTAAATCTTAAAAGTAATGAATATAATGGCACAAATTTAAAACATTTTTTTTTCCTTCTAATAAATTGATATTTAGGTCTTAAAAATAAATCTAAAAAACTCCCCAAGGTCCACCCAAGAAGGCCTGAGTACCTCACTAGAACCATAGTACAAACTCAAACCAGAATCAGGGGTTACTTTTTGAAAATTGTGCTTTTATTTTTTTATTAAATCTAACCTAACTTCAAATGTCTTAATTTTTTTCCCACAAAAACTGCTGGTTTTTAATGTCTCAAAAGACAGAGATCATACCATTGATTGTATTTGTTATCACTTTAGGTCTTTCCCCTAAGAGAAATGTCTCTATTTCCCTCTTTTTTTTCATCAGGACTCAAACTTCCTCAGTGCTACAGGTCTCCTGACGGGGAGCGTGAAGCGTTTCTCTACGATGGTTCGCTCCAGTCGAGACAACCGCCGTTTGCTCTGCTACGTCTCCATGGGACTGGTCGTCGTCTTCTTTATACTGTACTATCTGGTCACCAGGATCCAGCGCTGACACAGAATGGACTACAAAGCAAAGACTTAAATTATTATTTATAAAAGTTCTAGTGCAGTTTGAGCTTTGAGACTCAAAATGGAAACGCAGCTAGCAAAGAAATAACATTTAGGACTGGGACCAGATGGCACAAAGATGATGTGATAGTATTGGTGTGTGGGGAGGAAATTGGATTTTAAAAACTTCTTGTGAGACATTTGGATGACCTCGGCTAAAGGACTTGATATAAAGGTTAATTCCAGCCTATAAAACTTGGGATTAATGCAAACTGAATTGACTGTAAAGGTCTGAGACACAGCCAACTCCCCAAAAAGTCCCACTTTGTAAAGAGCCCCCAGTCAATGCAGTACTTACAATTGATACTCTATTTACAACATGTTTATTAAGTTTTACTGTTACTAAAGGAGTCTAATAAACCGGCCTAGTTTCATTCAGGAGATAAATGCATACTAGGGTTGCACTATATGTAGCAAATATTGGCATCTACAGTGTTTTTACATTTTACAGTGTCACCCATTAAGTGTTTCTGTTCCATTTGCCATTGATTATAATTTAAAATGTATTTTATTCTAGTGTACCTTAAATCTTTATATTGGCCTATAAATCTGAAAAAAAAAGTGTTAACCTATTATTGTGCAGCCCTACTACATACTGCAAATGTACACAAATGACTCAAAAACACCTTCATGGCTTGTGTTTACCAGGCCTTTTGAGTTTTAAACTTTAATCGGGACCTTTCTGTTTTCTGATCAAATGTATAGACTTACTAATGTTTATTTGTTTTTTTTTAATGTTTTAAATGGTGTCAAAGTAATACAGAAGACTGGTATTTTAATGGGGATAACTTTAACTGGAGCTAATATTTTAATAATTCAAATATAAAACCAGCTGTTGATGCTTGGGTTTTCATTTTTTCATATATTTGTCGTCTTCTAACTAGAACCTTTCCACTTTGATTAAATTTTATTTTTGGAGAAGGTTCAAAAACTATAGGGTTATTATCTGGCTGCTTTATTACAATCTCATTAGGGTTATCCATATGAAAGAGATTTGTGCTCATTCTTTCTGACTGCTGTTTGAGGAACTGTTATGAAAATTATAATACATTCATAAACAACTATGCAGCACTGATGTTACAGAGGTTTTGATTTGTTCCAGTGAGCATTTTTAACACGCACTTAAATTGGCAAATTATTTTTATCCCAATTTACTCTCAGTCTGACTCAAAATAAACTTGTTTATTTCAAACCTGCCGCTGCCTTTTGTAAAACCTTTTGACAAAACATTATTCTGTCATACAAGCCTTCATAACTGATTACTTTGCTGTCTATTTCTTAATAACTACACAGTCAGGCACATTATTACATTCACAGTTACTTTCTTCGTGTTGGATTTCCTCTGTGGCCGCTGTGGGTCGCTTCGGCTCGCCTCGTGTTTTTTCGTCGGTCTTCGGCACATCATTTGCGGGACTATACCCAAACAAACCGTCCGTCTGTCTTTGCCTCTGTGACTGAATTATCCTTCTTTATTAACACACATCCGCCGTCTTAAAGGTTAATATCGGTGTCTTTCGTCGTTACTCTCCGTTTCCTGGCGTTATCTCCTTCGTTCAGCCTCGACACATTTCGGACTGCGCTGCTCGGCTCCACTCGGCTTTTGTCGTGCTCCGGAAAAAAAATGGACGAAGCCGACTCGGCCACGAAGGCGCTCGGGCTGGATGAACCGCCCCTTCACGGCTTGCCGGAGGAGGTGGGCTCGGATACCGAGTCCGAGGCCGAAGTCACGTCGATGGCAGTAATCACGGATCCGGAAAACATCGACATAGGATCCGAGTCCCTGACGAACCCGGACGAAACCGAAGAAGCGTTCGCAGGCAAGGCCCAGGGATGAACAGAGCTAGCATTAGCTGTTAGCCTCTTCTACCTTTAACACCTGCAGCTAACGGTCTCTGACACTGAGGGGGCGCTAAACACCAGAGCAAACATAACTATAACATTTAGAGCCATAATATGTAGAATTTCTATAAAGCACATTTTCTATATTAACCATAATTAATAAGAAAAGCCCGAGTCATATTTTTAAATTGGCACAATATTTCTCTTTCCCAATCAGATTATACTATGTTATTATAGAGCAGACATCTTGTGGAATGGGGGCCAATCGTGACACAAGGTAAGAGTTTATTCGGCCCTCACCATCAGTGAATAAATGCATTTGTTGTGGCCCCAGCATTAAGACACAAAATACAATTTCTATTTTCCCTTAGCTGTGAGGGGACCCACAGAAATCCCTCTCCCCAGACATTTCCTCCCGCTATTAGTGCATTGCAGTTATTATCCATCTATAATGTAAAACTAGAAGTACATGCATTAATAGAGAATAGTACTTTATAATATTATATATTTACAATAAAAACGTGCAATATCTATTTTGAATATTGAGATAACAAGATATCCTGGAATATCTGAATGTTCTTTTATATTAATAAACAAATAAAGATTGATCAAGGCCTAAACCAGGGTTAAGCTATTTCAATATACAGAGTTATTTGTAATACCAATATTGTGATAAATTCTTGTGATAGAAAAAATTATAATAATGCATGTATTAAAAAATAACACAGCGCTACAGCACCATAGAACATTATGTCTCTATTTTAAGTCTCTTTTTATGTTTTATGTTGTTGTTCCTGAGTCTGTAAAGGGTAAACACTGCTGTAAATAATAATACAATGTTTTTGTGTTGACAGAGGTGACGGCTGTGTCAGTGGGCAGTGTCCATGCGGGAGAGGACAATGTTTTCACCACTACTGTTGCCACATCAGGAGGTCTTCCCGAACACATGCTGGTAGGTCCCGCGTCTTCACATCCTCAGCGGGATGTGACAATAACAATAACTCTGTGTATGTGTTTGTCTTTTACAGAGCGGACGAACGCTGCAGCTGAGTGAAGGGCTCAACACACAGAAGGCCACTCTCATTGTTGTTCACACTGACAGCAGTATTGTCGAGGCGGCCAGGCTCAAATCTACTGCTGCCATTACTCCAGGTATTGATTTAAATGTGTGTCTATATTCTAGCTGTTGTTAAGGGGATAGGCTTTTTTTTACGAGCCGTGAATAAACTTGAACTCTGCAGTTGATAATGACAGAAGAACACATCATCTATTCATTTCACAAAGCTTTATTCTTTTATGCTTTGACAGCCCCTATAGTTTAACACGTACATATAACACTTTAAAGGGCAAAAAGTGACAAGCTCGTGAAGTGACAGGACCACTTCACACTCCTCAGGCGCCGCTGCGCTTTTTGAGTCAAGGTAAGAGGAAAGAAGGACTATCATGCTACAGACTTCATCTGCCGTAGATTGATTGTAGAGTCTTGTTGTTGGGAAGAATGCATCTGTGTTAATGAGATGGTCCAGCTTGTTGTCTAGATGGACTAAACTATTTCACTGATGGTCACAGTTTGAATTTGTGCTAAAATCAGTGACCATCTCTTTTTGAAGGTGTTTATCCATAAATAATTTTCATGGCTCCATCTATAAAGGCTCTCTATGAGGGTCCTTGTATTGCTCTTCCTGCATGTCTTTGATACAAGCCACTATTGCTGCTGTATCGTCAGAGCATTTCTGTAGGACTCTTCTCTGTATATGTCTCTACTTATTTAGACAAAACCTGCTGATCTCAGTCTGGATCAGTGGTGAATCCCGAAACAGGTTACAACCTGTTGTAGCTAAATCATGTTGTTGTATCTCCTCCAGTGTGTTCATCTGGTCCGTCGACACCCACCACCCCACTCTCCTCTCCTCATGACAAAACCTCCGGCTCCAAATACAACTGGGACCCTTCTGTTTACAACAACGAGTTGCCAGTGCGCTGCCGAGACACCAGCGGCATCCTGTACAAGAACAGACTCGGATCAGGTCCTAATCACATTTGACATTTGCTTTTTTCTGTATAAACATTTAATTTTGTGAATAAAGTTGATTATTTGTTTGTGCTCAGGAGGCAAAGGTCGCTGCATCAAACACAACCAGCAGTGGTACACTCCCACTGAGTTTGAAGGTTTGGCGGGACGAGCGAGCAGTAAAGACTGGAAGAGGAGCATCAGATACGCCGGGAGGCCGCTGCTCTGCCTCATACAGGTCACACAAGGAGCTTTAGGCCCTTAGTCTTAAGATTTTTGTTTATTTGTCAATGCCCGTTTGCTCGCTGATGTAAAGTAATTTTACTTAAGATTTTATTAAGGCACTTTCATTTCATTAATCTGTCTAAGAGCAGCTCAAGGTACTACTGTATATACAGTAGTACTTTAACTATAAGCCATGAAACAAAAGTGCTACTAAATGGTGATTAAATGATCAGCTGCCATGACAGAGTGATATTAATGTGACATCTTCAAGCGTTAACTAATGTGTGAAGATTTTTGTCAACTAACATTTTTAACAGCCCTAGTGTGGAGGCTACTGTTTTTAAAGTTAAAGTAAGAATCACAATAACAGAAGCTAATAATTAGTAGACCTAGATAATAAAATCAAATACTAAGTCACAACTTTTCATATTACAAAGCTGGTGTCAAATGTTCACTGTTACATTTGAAAAAGCCACGATTCAGCATCAATTTCTTTGGAGATAAAGCTCAAAGTTACCTCCAAATGTACTTTGCTTAATCAAGCTTTGTTATACCTAATCCTTAATATTAATATCTGTGAAGTAACTTGTTGTTTCTCTGTTTAGGACCGTATCCTAGTCCCTCACGCCGCCTCCTGCACATGTGCCTCCTGCTGCGACGACATTGTGCTGGTGAGGCTTAAATCATGAAGCTTTTAAAAGTCAATCTTTGAACTTGTAGTGAGATTTGTGCATGACTAATAATAATAGTTGTGTGATAAGTCAAAAGATCAAACCATTTTTCACACAAAACTGTACATTTCTTTTGCTACTGTCCTGCTGTGACACATACAGCTAAATTGTGTGTCTTATGTGTCATAAGAAACACAATTTAGCTGTAACACAATGACAGCCTAGATGTAAGATGAACCTGTTCTAATGACGGCTGTGGTTTCTGTGCAGTGTTCGAAGGACGGAGAGTCTCTGCAGACAGAGCACCTCATACTGGTGAGTTTATTTAGACTGACAGGAGGTGGTGTAAATGGATAGTTTAGTTATTTGTAAATATGGTTCTAGTTAATATATATGAGATTATCTCTTCAAGTAAACTGTGGAAGTCAGGTTTTTCCACACTCAAATCATAATATTGTATCTATTTCAGGGCGGCCCAGTTCGTCTGTTTGTCCCGTACAAGAGAAGAAAGAAAGACTTGGATCCTCCAGTTGTTCCTCTAAAGAAGGACCTACCTGCCACAAAAAACGTAACACTGACTTCAGGCACAACATGTAAGTCACAGTCAGCCATGTTTAGAGGAAAGAATAAGAAGAGACTGACCAGATCTGAGTTTATCTTGATTATGCACCTGTTATTGAAGTTTGTGAATTATCTTTCTGTTGTGTCCACAGTCACAGTGACTCCATCGGGACAGATCACTGCTACCTCAGGGACTCTGACGTTTGATCGAGCTCCACCCGGAGAAGCTGCTACCCTAGTGTCAGAGGCACCCGGTCAGGGAGAGGTGTACACCAGCACCGCAGGTAGGTCCACATATCCAACATAATCTATTACACTAATAAATGTATCTAGCATCTGTAATATATCATTATTTTACTGTTTGGTAGACAGGTTTTGGGAACATTTAATGTAGAACTTGAGAGAAGTCTTTTCAGTCTATTCATGGTTTAGATACCTTCTCGGGTTCTCACTCATTTTTACCTCTGGATTGAATAAAAATTCAAAAATCTTGTTCTAACTCTGTCTCCTTCATAAAACACTGACCTCCCTGAGTCTGGACTTAACTTGACAGACTTAGTCTTAATACTCTCTGGTCTTGGTCAATGCGGTCTTGACTACAACACTATAATATACAGTATATTCAATGATCAACTAAACAACGCAAAATTGTAATCTCTACATTTGCTGTTTTCTAATTCAACATTCTCATTAGATGGTAATATAATCTAATGATGCTTAACCTGAAAAGAGGACTGTATAAAGACCTTCAGAATTATCAGCTGTGTTTGTGATAGGTTTGAGACTATTTGACAGCATCAGATCTGAATTCTTGTGCACTTGGTATTACATCAGAACAACCATTTTTAATATTTCACCACCCTTTTCCCTCATTATAGAAAAATGAATATCGACACAGACGGTATAGATTATTCCCTGAAGTGAAAACCAGTTCATAAAGTCAACAGAAAGTCATTAGGGAGTTAATCCTCATCTGTTTATCATTGTATATAAAACCTTCTCTTTAATGAGATGCCCTGGGGTTTTCCCATAAACCCCTGCAGCGCAACCTGCATAAACCCCTGCAACCCTGCAACATCCATAATCTTCTCAGGCCTTTTCCCTCAAACCCTGCTCTGTTAACACTGGATTTTTACTGTACGTCTTTGTGGGCCGTGTCTGTGACTAATGTGCCACTAATGGCCAATCACATACCTCATTGACGGAGAGATTTGTCATCAAAAGGATGATAAAAATATGATAAAACAAATAGCCAGAAGACAATAACTGCTTCATTCATTCATTCATTTTCTTCCACTTATTTCCGATAGAGGTCACAGTGACTGGAGCCTATCCCAGCAGCTTTTGGCCTGAGGCGGGGTAAACCCTGGACAATGGCCAGTTAGTCACAAGGTTAACATTTAGAGACAAATACCCATTCACTCTCACCATCACTTACTACTTGAGATTTGCCAGTTGACCTATACATGCATGTCTTTGGACGGTGGGAGGAAGCTGGACCTGGAGAGAACCCACAATAACATAGACTAGAACCTCCCCGGCCCGGGGTCTGAACTCACAACCTTCTTGTTTTGAAAAAGGAGTGCTAACGTGCACATCACATCTGCTTCAGTGGATTAAAAAAGTAACACATGCTCCCTCTGAAATGAAAGGCGCTATTGTCTCAGAAGACTTTATTTACCACAAATCTGCAGTGGAGACAGAGCTGTTAACACTGTTCACACTTCATTAATTCACACCAAAACAGAAAAAATCTGTTTAGTTTGGTTCATCAGCAAAAAAACCCGGTCTGCCGAGCATTCACAGCTGCATTTTAAACTGCACCAAATGGAAAAACATGCATTTTTTTAAGGGAAACACTAGATGGTGCTGTTGTGGTCCAAATGCTAAAAGGAAATGCAAGGCATGCCAATTTATTTTATACAGCACAATTCATACACTGGATCAAAATCCTTTACAGGAATAAAAGACAATTTACAAGATTTAGATTAAGAAACATAAGAAAAATTAAAACATTTTAAAAGAAAAACACTTTAAGTTGTAATGTAGGCGGAGCTAAAAAGGAGGGTTTTTAAACCTTCCCTTGAACATTGTTAAAGTTGAGGCTGTTCCAGATTTTTGCTGCAAGAAACTTAAACGCTGCTTCAACATGTTTAGTTCTAACTCTGGGCACGAGCAGAAGCCTGTTCCAGATGTTCTCAGAGTCTGAGGAGGCTCATAAGCTACTAGCATTTCAGAAATATATTCTGGTGCTAAACCATTTAGAGACTTGTAAACCAAAAGGGCATGTTCTCTTCCTTTCAGTGCTCTACATTTAATCTCTTCTGATTGTATTTAATTGTACAATATTGCTTTGGTTCGTTTTTTTCAACCGTGGGGAAACTAAGCATTATGTAATATTTTCGGCAATTTATGAGGCTCTTCCTGTTTGGGCTTGTCTATGGTCCACCTGAGGTTCAGACGTTAACACAGCCTGAGAGTGTCATCTTCTGCAAGAAACTAATCATGGCTTGAGAGAAAGAAGTCAGTGGATACAGTACATTACAAACAAATTAACCCCGGGTCTCTTGAGTATGTGGAACGGGCTCTGAACCAGGTGAGCCACGAGGGGTCCTAAGTGAATACATTTGATCAACGTCAGTGTAGAGCCTGTAATGCTTTTGGTGCAATTCACACTTTAAATTAAATTATAAATGTTGGTAAAGAGGAAACTAAACTTTGTAATGTGTTTTTGATAGCAGCATTACTAGAACCAAGACTTTTAAAACAACTTAATAACCACTCTCAATGTATGTTACATAGACATTGTGACAACTAAAAAAACTTGAAATCTATTTGTTTAAGCTCCTCACTGTGGTCTGTGCCTGAACCAAAATTTGAAGCAAATCTCTTTTAAAGGACATAAAGTAGTTCTCCAAACGTATATGATAGAACCACATTTGCAAAAAACAGGACTAAGCTTTTAAATAATAATAGAGTCCATTATTCATTCACTCCACAGTCACACACTGGTGGTGGAAACGTGGCAACCATTTTGCGCCTCAGGACTCTTAGACCTCCAAACATACTTCCACATTCATACACCAGTGCCATAGACACATCCTTAGCTTCCTGTTTTATCTCTGAATTAAACCTAGAAAATAAAATTGGACCTAAAAATATAGAGGTGGAAATGCTCCTGTGGTCTGTGAGAGTTGTAACTCTGTTTATCAGTCTCAGACAGATTCTGTGCATCAACCGTTTGTGTGGCACCAGACTTCTGCTGTGGCACTAACTAAAGGCTCCCAGCAGTGTTCAATAATACCCAAAGTGTGATGTCAGAGTGTCCCCCATTTGTCCAGAGTGACCTACATACACATCCACACTCCACCAGTCTGCTTTTGTTCTTTAGAAAAGAAAAAAAAAAACACCTGTGACAGGGCCTTAAAATATACCAACATCCATCAGACGACGTGACCCGACAGGAACCACAGGGAACTGACTGAGAGCACGTTCCTGGACTTCATTTATCATCTGCTTTTTCTGCTGCATTTGTGGATAGTTGACCTCAGGTTTTAGACACTAATCATTTGCAACAGACACTAATCATCTTCACTCAGGCAGCTTTATGACATTAGTAATAACTGTAAACATCTAAATAAACAGTTCAGTATTTTTACTATTAGATAGATTTGGAGCTGATTTATTCTCTTCAGTAAATAGACGTCAGCACAATCTCTGTTTGGAGAAGCAGACAGGAGCACCATCACAGAGACTAAAATATGTAGTGGTGTAACTGGGCCCAAAATTCGGTTGTAAACACTTTTAAAACAGTATCTGCTGCTGAGAAACAGATGCTTCAAAGTAAAAAATACAGAAGAACTAAAATAGTTTCCTTAATTAAATGTAGATTAATAAAAAAAAAGCGTAATAAATTATTATTATTATTATTATTATTATTATTATTATTATTATTATTATTATTATTATTATTATTATTATATCTTGCCAGTTTTGAATAGTTCTCAAAAACAAACACACCTCTGTCGAGGACCTTTAGTGTCTAAAAGTTTGGTTTAAACATGTCCTGCGAACCACCACAGACACAACCCATATTTTAGTTTAGACACAGGTCACTTTGAGGTAACCTGACTCTGCCAGATAGAACTGTTCCTCAGAACCATCTGGAGGGCTCCTTTTATAATCGTTTGCAACAGAGCAGGTATTTTAAATTAACGTTAAAGAGGTTGCTACATCTTCAAACCTTAAACACGCCCAGACCTGTCGGAGCTGCCACATATTTGGACAAGGTTCAGACTAGATTAGAGGTTGAGTTATTACTGAGGAGTTTGCAAAGAAATAGTTACCTAGAATATGTTAGGAACAGAGTGAAAGTCAGTAATATGATGTAAGACAAATACATTTTAAATACCTTTTAATTAATGTAACATACTTATTTTGCACTGATAGTAATTTATTTAGTTTTATTTGTTTGAAAGTGTGTTTCACTGGCCTAATTATCAGACCCACAAAACACAAAGTTGTGGTTTGGAGTTTTTTATGTGTTGAGACTGAGATTATGGTGGAGCCTCTGTCCAAACCTAACAACAATAAAAACTGTTCTGGTGTCTGTAAGCGAATGAACATACAGTATTCCTACAATACTAGGCACAGCCTTCTACTCACATAGGTTTCCCCATTTTTATTTTTCAGTTTTGTTCTTTTTGGTTAATTTTCTTTTCAATAAAGTGTGATCAATAAAGTCCTCTCTAATCTTATTTAAATCTTTAAGTCTCCTTGACATGGTTCAGTCTGGTCTTAACCACAATGCCCTGGAGCATTCACAACTTTATCTTTTGTTTGGATCTTTTGTCTGAATCAACTGTAAAAGTCCCATTTATTTTTTTAAATAATATCATAAATAACTTCTCTCTGTTTGCCCCAGTCCTGGCGGCGTTACCTGCATTGGCTGTGGCCCCTCAGCCCGTTCAGACGAAGGTGTCGCTCGGTTCTCCTTCCGGGGCGGAGCTCATGAGCAGTCTAGAGGTGGGACCTGTCGGAGGAGCCAGTCCCACGGTGAACGAGGGACAGAGGGACACCTGGCTCTACCTGGAGGAGATGGCCAACACTTTACTGAACAACGTCCAGCAGCTGAAGAGTCTGATCGAACAGGCGAAACAGAGCTCAGCCGAGTCAGCGGCAGGAAAAGACCAGGCCAGGAGAGAGGTCAATACACTATATACATAGAATTTTTATCTAATTTAAATCCCTAATATGCTGGTTTGTAAATCAAGTGCAAAGCAAAGTGTCTCCATAAAGAACAAATGCAGATAAAATAGCATGTTAAAAACATTAGTACAAAGCATTTCTCCTACATTAATAAGCACCATTAAGTTATTAACATGAATAATTTTTTCTTATTAATCCTTTGTTTAATACGCTCATAATAACGGTAGATATAAATGACATTTCAACATCTCTGAATGCTTTATTCATTCATCATTATTTACATATTTGTGAAGGCTGTACAGCTGCTCATTTGTGTGGTTATTTTTAAGTTTAACCAAAACGATTTAAACGTCCTGAGCAACTTTTCAAGTCTCCACAGATTGACAGCATAAAAACTAAAAGATGCTTCCCTGAGTTTGCCCTTATGGTACAAGTTTATGGCCGGCCAAAATCCATTTCTTTTTTTTTTTTTTTTTTTTTTTAAAGGCTCAGCTGATGGAGCACATACTAGGGCTGTGCAAATAATCGCAAAACAATCTCAATTTGAGCACATGCAATTTCTATATCGCATATGGCTGCAGTTTTCTTGCAATATTCATAAAAAAAAATTTCAATATGATAATTTTCACAGCCCTACCATTTACTCAGAAGACCTGGGTTTGATTCCAGCTCAGGTCATTTGCTTAGTGTCATTGCCCTCTCACCTGCCTCCTGTCTACACTGACTGACATTGTAAAAAAACAAAAATAATAATCTCAAAAAACTTAACCTCTACCATTAAAAATCTCTCAACCTTTCCGATATCTCCATCTCTTATGTGTTGTTGTGATAATGTCATGCAGTGCTACTTACCTAAGATATACGGCTGCTCACAATTATTTTACACAACTCTGTTACACCTCTCAATTCACCTAAACTGTCTAGATATGCTAAATTAATAAAACCCAGTAAAAAAACAAATCAAGAATATGATCAGAAACTTGAGGTGTGAACCGAGCTGTAGCTGTAGCTGTAGATGTTGCGCATTAATAAGTACTTCCTCTGTCTCTCTCCAGTGTCCTCTGGGTCAGCCTTTCCAGAGTCCACTCCCGTTTCCTCAGACGGACGACTCGGACACAAAGAGGAGCTCTGACATCGATGAGATCATCATGAATGTACGAAACACACACGTTTTTGTTTTCAATTCACTCTAAGTTAGGTAACTGGCTATGTGTATTTTGTTTTATATTTATCCTCTGTTTGTCTGTCTTGTGTTTCCTTGTCCTGTGTCGTGCAGCAAATGTGTATAAATTGTGGTCGTGTGGCAATAAGTGAGTGCACCGGCTGTCATAAAGTCAACTACTGCTCAGCGTTTTGTCAAAGAAAGGTAAGACCCCTTCAGCATTTAGTCGGATTATAATTATTGAAAATTACTTTTGGTGGGAAACAAACAAAAGTGACATAGTAAATTAAGCTGAGGTCTCTCTGTCTGGTGTCTGTGCAGGACTGGAAGGACCACCAGCTCACCTGTTGTCCGTCTGGAGGAGGAGTTCAGGACGAGCACATGACAGATTTGGACATGAACAAAGTCAAGTGAAGGCAGTCTTCAGCTGTACACCGTCTCAGTCAATAATGAACTGAACACAGTCTTTATAAGCTCAAGAACTTCAGCTGATGCAGCATTTTAGCACAAGCTACACGACAAAGAGGGAAAATGCTGTGTCTTTGAAAAAACCTCTAGGAGGTACAAGGAGGAAGTCTGCTCCAAACCAGTATTTTTCTGAAATAGCATCACTCTGAGCCTCAGTGTGGATTTAGATGTTTAATTTTGTTTTGCAGAAGTACCACACTCGCAAGATTTGTGAGTTCTTAAAAAACACCTTGTCCTGATGAAGGCGATGTGAATGTTATATATATGAAATCATGTGTAGCGTTCTCAGACAAAAGCACCTCTGTGGTCACATTTTACAGTCTCACACAACTGAATGTTCTGGTTTTCAGTGAAAACAGCTTTGTTCTTGACTGAGGCAAGAGTGGACACAGGGCCCTGGGCTAAAACTATTTTAATTATGACTTAACTCTGTGTTTTTGGTTTCACAAAGCTGTTTTACTTACTTTTTTATCAAAGTTGATCTCTCTGGAGACGGTTGCTCTGGAACAGGTCAAGATCAAGGTGAAGGACAGAAACAGCCCAGTGACTAATCAGGGACGAGAAACGTGCTGCTGTTTAAGGACTTATCAATATTTCGTTTGATCATGTTTGTGCTCTTCATGCTTGGTCTTTTCAAGTTCCTGGGCTGATCAAATCTATGAAGGTGTTGAATTTTTAATAAAGCTGCCTTGGTTAAATTGTGATTTGTTGTTTTTTGGATAAATCTCAACGTGGATAGTCTCCAGTATTTTGTGGTACAGAATTACATAGTGTCAGTGCTGTAACCACAAAATGCAGACTGCTAAGGTTTATTCACTGGTTTCGCTGCAGTTTCCTACATTTTAGGAAAACTACAAACCCAATTCCCAAAAAGTTTGGACACTGTACAAATTGTGAATAAAAACAGAATGCAATAATGTGGAAGTTTCACATTTCAATATTTTATTCAGAAAACCCTTACACTCAGAGATTTTTCCAGATTTTATAAATCTTTGGAGGATATTATGCACTGTAGATGATAAGAACTTGAAACTCTTTTATGATATTGCTCCACTATTTTTTGCCGCAGCGTTGGGAAAATGCCCATCTTGACTTCTGAGAGACACTGCCACTCTGATAGGCTCTTTTATACCAAGCATGTTGCCAGTTGACCTAATAAGTTACAAATTGGTCTCCAGATGTGCCTTATGTGTACATTTAACTTTTCCTTTTATTGCTCCCAACTTTTTTGGAATGTGTAGCGCTCATGAAATCCAAAATAAGCCAATATTTGGCATTACATTTCAAAATGTCTCACTTTCAACCATTGATATGTTATCTATATTCTGTTGTGAATAATAATAAAATAAAGTTTATGAGATTTGTAAATTATTGCATTCTTTTTTATTCACAATTTGTTTTTTTTCAACCAATATTCCAATTATTTATGCAGTTTTCTTCTTTTTTACATATACACAAATAAATATGACCAACACTTAACAAACTCATGTTTCATGTGGCCAGGCCTTTTAGATTAGAACTAAATTTGGCCAAGGGCCTTAATTTAAACCCTGGGGTCTTTGTTCATCACCCAGCCCACTTTAATTCTCTGACAATGAGGAAAGTGATTAAACCTTTTTGGTGTCTTTTTGTTCTGCTTTAGCTCCATGATCATTTTTATTTAGCCAATAATAGTCTAATGAGAGTTTGCTCTTCAAATTAGTAACAGAACAACAACTATCTTAAGCTTTAACTAGACTTCTCTGTCTCTCTTTGGAGAACTGTTATTGGCTCGGTTATTTTCTCTTTGGCCTTGCAGTGTCTCAGGTTTATCATCAACATGTGTAACATGACAAATAAATGCAGTCCTAACATTGACACTGTTTAAAAGCATAAAAGGACTGTTGCTAATAAACTAGCTTTGTTTATGACTGTTTATCTTCATTTGAGAAAATATTTCCTTTTGCTTTATGTTTTTGCTCAAGTGAGGTTTATCTATTCTCCAATCAACAGCCTGCAGTGTTTACATTTTGGAAAGTAGTCCACACTGATGGAACCAAAAGCCAAAGGTTCACCAAAAGAGTGCAGTACACTTCAGACCTTCTTTTAAGAATGGAATCTTACCTGTCAGTACAGGTAAGATTCCAGAAGCTCTCCAACAACAACATCCTTGTCTCAGTTTGTACCTTCCTTTGGGCCACTATTTACATGATTCATTATTAAATTTGTAAAGGATTAAAAAAAAACTTTATTCTGAAAGGATTAGTTTGAATATATAAAATTTATTTCACATTGAAACAGGACAAACTTTGCTGTCACATTTATAAACGTCACTTCTCTTCTCAGTTTGTTACAGAAACAGTCCCGCCGCCTTCAGTTCGGCTTTATCTGCAGAAAACAGCGATGGAAAAACTTTTTAAAGAAGTTCCTAAACTCAGTGTTGAAGATGGTGTAGATGACGGGGTTGAGGGCGCTGTTGACGTATCCGAGCCACGTGACCACGCTCATCAGCATCGGAGGAACGTGACAGCCCTGACATCGAGCCCTCATCGTGTGGAGGATGAAGAACGGCGTCCAGCAGAACAAAAAACAACCTGCAGGAAACACAAACAGGGATTACTCACAGGTTATGACCAACTGTAGGACATAAAAGAAATAGGTGTCAGGGTTAAATAAGTTAAATCGATCAGCTATGTTAGGATTCTGACAGCAGAGAATAAAATATAAAAATCTGTCTCATCACTCATCAGTGCCTTCACAGAAATGCACAACCTAAACCTGAAAGAGCTCCTGACCCCAAGACAGCCGGGTGGCACTGGCACTTTTTAAATGTGCTCTATGAATAAATTACTTGACTTTTACTTCCTCTGTTTTGGGTTGAACCCCAGTGAGTTTTCTGGAATCAGACGGTGGTTTGGTTTGAACCTGGGTTAAAAGAGAAAGTGGAACCATCCAAAAGTAACACAGTTTGAACTTGTTTTGAGTTTGATCAACTTCCTTTATACAACAGCCCTCAGATATTGTCATATTTGGTAACATGACCCCTGCTACATAACACTCCAAGAGGTGACAAAACGAACAGCCTATTGTAACAGGAAGCATGAAAAAACAAGACCTGAAGACGTCATCTAGACTTCATCATCAAGGAATTTGTCCAATCAAAGCTTGTTTACAGAAAAAGGAGTGCTCCCATTGGCCGACACCGCTTGTCAATAAGGAAGTAAAGGCTGCCATTAAAACAGACCAAGTGTTTATTTAATGCTTAGTATGTCTCAGAGCAAAAGTGCTAAGAAAATCATAAACAAAATTTCTTTAATTTGAGTTAATTAGTTTAACGTCAACTCTAAACTTCAGTTTGGTGTATTGTATTAGCGTTTTGCTTTTGACACTTTATGTTCTATAAAGTAAAAGAAGGAATGGTTGAGATCAATGTGGCAAAATCGGGTTGTGGTGCTTTAATTTCTGGGTCTCTGCTGCTCCGTGTTTAGTGACATGCTCTGACCCCTCACTTTGGGACATTTATAGTCACCCAATCACCTCCACGTGCTTGTCTTCTGACGGAGATGGAGAGAAAACCCACAGTGACACAAGGACTCTTCACCTCAGTTCATTTGATACAGAACATCCACAGTCTGTAACGTTAACACCACTAAACTAGTCTGAAGCTTTGTCATTTCATAAACCCAGTCCCGGTCATTTCCCTGAGGTGACCGTCTAAAGCAGGTGCTCATGGGAGTATTCACCTGCCCGCTGACGTCATAAATGGATTTCAGATTAGGAGCGTCAGATTAGGAGCTGCTAAAGGGAAGCACTCCTCGCATTAGAGCCGACTCTGGCTGCTAAATATAGTGCGGCCTGCACTTTCTGACCATGGGGTCGGAGGTGAATGCTCCTGGGTGCTGCCAGGGCAGGGCACTACCACTTGTATCTCCTTCTCCCAGAGCCACAACACTGAAGACAACAAGATCTAATTTTATCTGCCTTAGACATCCATCAGAGTGAGGACCTCCCCAAAACCCAGCCAGAAGAGAGAAACCTCAGAGACATCCACAGAGTTCCACTACAAGAATAGGTTTAGACTAATGATGTTTTTATTAAAAGCTGCTGTTGCAGGTAAAACAAAATGTTGTGTATCAAAGAGGCAGGGTTTTGTATATCATAGACAGAGCAAAAGCACAAAACATTAAAAAAGAAAAGAAATGTTCTATTTATCTTTATAATTGTTATTTCCTATTAGATTATGCTTTCATGCCCCTTTTTTTCACTATATATATATATTTTTTTACTTATTGTTATTTGTACGCACCGTGGATCCAAGCATAACTAATTTTTTATTCTCTATAGATACTGCACATGTGGCAGAATTGACAAAAGAGTGGACTTTGACTTAATATTTTGCATTGGCAACATGGTTCACCGTTTCAAAACACATACACATAGAAAACCTGACTTGTCTGTAGAGTTAAAGGCTAACAAACAAATTTACTCCTTAATCGACCCACTAAAAACCTTTGTATTTCCACGGTAAAAGCACACAAACACGAGTCAGAGAAAACTCATTCCTAATGCAACAACTGCACCTTCAGATGAGACAAACTTAATTTCTTCTTTTTCCTTATTTGTTATGTCCTTTATGTATCTTCCATCTCAAGCTGTTGTGGGAGATAGACTTGTGGGAGATAGACTTAAACAGATGACCCTATTTTCAATACCACAGTATAGAATAATAAAGGTTTAAAACCAAAGTCGTCACATTATTTGTTACAGCTTTATTGTTCAGGTCATTTGTCATCCACATACACATATCCATACATAGGAAATACAGACGAATAATTTATAGCTGCTCTGTTTTAGCCATTATTCTGGTCCTTGCTGTGGTTCACTAGAGTTGCCTCGAGGAGACAGTGAAAATGGGACAGAGTTCACACCTGTTCGGCCTGATTTAGAAAAAAAATTATGTTTAACCTTGATATTGTGATCAGAGGAAAGAAGAAAATATATAAATGTGACGCCTCACAGACAGGTGGATGAGATACACCCTCAGTACCTCAAGTCTCTGGATGTTGTGGGGCTGTCTTGGTTGACACGCCTCTGCAACATCACGTGGCGGTTGGGGACAATACCTCTGGACTGGCAGACAAGTTGGTAGTCTGTCTTTTTAAGAAGGGGGACCGGAGGGTGTGTTCCAACTACAGAGGGATCACACTCCTCAGCCTCCCCGGAAAAGTCTATGCCAGGGTACTGGAGAGGAGAATGCGGCCGATAGTTGAACCTCAGATTCAGGAGGAACAATGCGGTTTTCGTCCCGGTCGTGGAACACTGGACCAGCTCTATACCCTCTCCAGGGTGCTGGAGGGTTTATGGGAGTTTGCCCAACCAGTCCACATGTGCTTTGTGGATCTGGAGAAGGCATTCGACTGTGTCCCTCGTGGTGCCCTGTGGGGGGTGCTCTGGGAGTATGGGGTCTCCGGTCACCGGTCCTGTTCATTATCTTTATGGACAGGATTTCTAGGCGCAGCCAGGGGCCGGAGGGGGTCTGGTTTGGGGACCACACAATCTCGTCTCTGCTTTTTGCAGATGATGTTGTGCTGTTGGCTCCATCAAGCCAGGACCTTCATTGTGCACCTGGACGGTTTGCAGCCGAGTGTGAAGCGGCCGGTTATGAGGATCAGCACCTCCAAGTCGGAGACCATGGTTCTCAGTTGGAAAAGGGTGGCTTGTCCCCTCCAGGTTGGTGGAGAGCTCCTGCCTCAAGTGGAGGAGTTTAAGTATCTCAGGGTCTTGTTCACGAGTGAGGGAAGGAGGTAGCGTGAGATCGACAGACGGATCGGTGCAGCTTCTGCAGTAATGCGGTCGATGTACCGGTCTGTCGTGGTGAAGAAGGAGCTGAGCTGTAAGGCAAAGCTCTCGATTTACCAGTCGATCTACGTTCCTACTCTCACCTAAGGTCATGAGCTTTGGGTCATGACCGAAAGAACAAGATCCCGGATACAGGCGGCCGAAATGAGCTTTCTCTGCAGGGTGGCGGAGTGCTCCCTTAGAGATAGGGTGAGGAGCTCAGTCACTCGGTTGGAGCTCAAAGTAGAGCCGCTGCTCCTTCACATCGAGAGGAGCCAGCTGAGGTGGCTCAGGCATCTGTTTCGGATTCCTCCTGGACGCCTCCCTAGGGAGGTGTTGTGGGTATGTCCCACTGGGAGGAGACCCCGGGAAAGACCTAGGACACACTGGAGGGACTATGTCTCTCGGTGTCCCTCGGTATCCCCCCGGAAGAGCTGGAAGAAGTGTCTGGGGAGGGGGAAGTCTGGGCGTCTCTGTTTAGGCTGCTGCCCCCGCGACCCGGCCCCGGATAAGCGGTAGAAGATGAATGGATGGATGGATGGAATCCTAATTAGTATTGCAGCTAACTCATGAGTCTTGTTTCTGCGGCCCTGCATCAATCGTACACGTGGATGCGTGTACTCAAACAGCAAGTATATCTCCAGCAGTAGTAATGCTGCTTTCAAGTGGTGTTGGCTTTATCGTATATACAAGTTGTTTGATCCAGTGGGTATGTCGAAATTCTAGAAACAATACAAACTGCCCGAGTTTTAACGTCAAGACTCAATAACGAGTTTGTTGTTAATGGTTTCTACCATTCAACCAAGAAAGACCTGAACACACATAAGCCGAATAAACGAGTTCCGTCCTCTGAGAAATTTACCATTTAAATTGTCCTACATGCTCTTGAAAGCAGCCTAACCTCCGGGTCGCTCAACTTACATGATAGAGTTTCTCAGCGGTCGGGTATAACTTTGAGGTAATACATTTAAAAAGTAAAGGTTATGTGATGCTGATTTTGTTTTCTGTCATACACATTTAAAACCAGGTATAGTAGTGTTTAGGACTTACCCACGACCACAGGCAGCACTTTCATGGCTTTCCTTTCACGGCTGTTGATCTTTGCCCTCTTCCTTCGTCGTGGATCGGGGTCAAACTTGATTTCTGCAAGGCTGACTGCTCTCATGCGGCCGTCGGAAAAGTCTGTCTGGACCCGCCCTTTGTCGTGTCCGTCCTCTGCTCTGTCTGTGGTGTCCCGCTCGATGATGGGCGGCAGAAGCGGTGGCAGAGACGCGAGCGGCGGTAGTCCGGCGGCCGCCTCCTGCAGCTTACGGCAGGTCTGGATACTGTCCCGGAGTTTGGCTTTACGCGACTCTTCCCAGCGGCGCAGACCCCGGAACATGGCGCAGTAAAGCAGTAACATGATGGGGCACGGGATGAAGAAGGAGCACACGGACGAGTACAGCACGTAGTCGTCGTTCTCCAGTTTGCACTCACTGGGGTCGCGGCCCGGGACGTCGTTCAGGCCGAACATGATGGGAGACGCCACGGCCAGAGCCAGGATCCAGGTGGCGGACAGTAACACGGCCTGACGCAGGTCCACGTGCTTCCGGTTGTAGTTCAGAGGAATGGACACTGCAATGAACCTGCAGCAGG
This sequence comes from Neodontobutis hainanensis, assembly GCA_024349245.1. Classification (NCBI taxonomy): domain Eukaryota; kingdom Metazoa; phylum Chordata; class Actinopteri; order Gobiiformes; family Odontobutidae; genus Neodontobutis; species Neodontobutis hainanensis. Next base: position 39,730 of record JALDNG010001216.1, read on the forward strand.
TGAAATGAAGGTAAAGATATAAAGTCACATGAAACTAACCCTATTACCATTTGTGTCATAATGCTACACGTAATTCTGAGCCTCTGCACAACCCACATAATCAATGTGTTTGTGAAGGTTCTCAGTCATCCAGGTCATCTTGCAGAAAAGGTTCAGGCAAAGCCATCTGGACTTAGTTTTCAAGGTGAAGATATTTCATCTCTTGTCCAAGAGACTTTGTCAATTCTGAGTTCAACTGATACAAAAGCTGAAAGCTAGTCTGTGTTTTAGCATAACACAACAAAATGAACATGTCAAACATTATGTAACATCAACATTGGATTTAATTCTTCCACACCATCTCTTTTAAATTAAAATACAGACAGAGTGATGTGGCCAATGGGTAAAGGGTGTAATTACGGGGTACAAAGTGTAATTACTGTGTACAAAGTGTAATTACTGTGTACAAAGTGTAATTACTGTGTACAAAGTGTAATTACTGGGTACAAAGTGTAATTACTGTGTACAAAGTGTAATTACAGGGTACAGAGTGTAATTACTTGGTACAAAGTGTAATTACTGGGTACAAAGTGTAATTACTGTGTACAAAGTGTAATTACTGTGTACAAAGTGTAATTACTGGGTACAAAGTGTAATTACTGTGTACAAAGTGTAATTACAGGGTACAGAGTGTAATTACTTGGTACAAAGTCTATTTACTGATTACAGGGTGTAATTTCTGGGTACAAAGTGTAATTACAACTTCCTGGACAAGAACCAGTCCAGGTTCAAGAGCGGACACTCCACCGAAACTGCACTGCTCTCAGTCATCGAAACTCTGAGATTGGCAAAGGCAACATCCAAGTCATCTGTACTCATCTTACTGGATCACTCTGCTGCCTTTGACACCATTAACCATCACATCCTCTTGTCTTCTCTCAGTGCAATGGGTGTCTCTGGAATGGCGTTGCAATGGTTCAAGTCTTACCTCTCGGAAAGGTCATTCAGAGTATCCTGGAGAAACGAGGTCTCTGAGTCCCAACATCTCAATACAGGGGTGCCACAGAGCTCAGTGCTTGGACCGCTACTCTTTTCTCTTTTTTTCTACTTCTTTGGTCATTCAGAAACATGGTTTTTCCTATCACTGCTGCAGATGACACTCAACTCCACTTGTCATTTCAACCTGATGATCCGACAGTCTCTGCTCGTGTCTCGGCGTGCCTGAGTGACATCTCACTTTGGATGAAGGACCATCACCTGCAGCTGAACCTTGCAAAAACAGAACTGCTTGTGATTCCTGCCAACCCAAAGACCCACCACAACCTCTTTATACTAGGCTCATCAACCATTACACCGTCCAGCACTGCCAGAAATCTGGGAGTGGTAATTGATGATCAACTAAACTTCACAAGTCATGTTGCCAGCACCACCCAGTCCTGTAGATTAATTCTCTACAATATTAGGAAAATTATACCTTTCCTATTGGAGCATTTTACACAAATCCTAGTCCAGTGTCATTTTTTATTGAAAGTGGGAAAGTGCAAACTGATCTATTGTGAACTGAGGGAGAAGAGAAGAGAGTGAACGTGATTTCAAATGTGAGGTCTGAACAATGCCTTATATAATGTCTATGGCCTCGACCAATGGTGTGTCTAAGACCAATAAGTCAAAGGTTTCGGATAATATACTTCTTTAAGTTAAGACATCATAAAAGCCACATCTGAGCTAGGATTTTGAGTTTTCTATTGAATCTTAGACATGTCTTGGTGTTTCAGCTTCATAAGTCTCCCCCTGAATCTCTAAAGTTTCCTCTGATGTTAAAAGTCACACTGCTCTATTCATCCTTGTTAGCGTCTGTTTAATCAGGTTTACTGTAGATCTGACCTTTTCTGTTTGTCCTGATCAGACAGCGGCTAGTATTTAATCTAATAATACCATGAAAAACAGAGCGGAATCACTGTCAGTCTGCTGTCATTTGTCTTTTTCAAATATTTGACGAGAGGAACAGGAAAGGTCAGCGTGTTTCAGCACAACAACTGCGAAATAACCTTCAGATGGACTGTTTTCAATCAGCAGTGTCTGTCTCCTGCCCAGGGTTTAATACAGCTCCATAAATCGTAACTTCATCAATCAGTCAGGACGTCAAGACACAATTCAGGCCGTTCCTGCAGTTTTAGAGTCACCTGTGTCTGGTCTAAGGCCCCCTTCAGACCTTGCATCTCAATCAGTCTTTATTAATACTCTACATGAGTGTTCAGATACACAGAGTCACTGCACGACTGTATACTAGTTTACTTTGTCCAGCCTCTAATGACTCGAGGGGGAACAAAACTATGGGAGCACATTACTGCAGTCCATTACTCCAAAGAGCCTACTAAACTGTGAAATCGTCTTCCATCTATTATAATGTGTCTGAAGCCAAGCTGTGCAGCAAAACAATTGATAAGCTTATACAATGCTTTGACACTATTTATATCTCTGATCTTCTACAACAATTACTATGGATTAATTATTAAATAAGACAATAGAGCCATATGTTGAGTTTGTTCAGGTGATTTGTGACAGTCATAGGCACGATGCTTTTTGTTTTTTCAGAGGCTGCTTCTACAAAACTTGATTGTATATGTTGTCTATATTTTCTGTGTTTTTATAAAAAAAAATTTGCATCCCACATTTTATTTACAGAACAACAAAAGAACAAATAAGGGTTTCTTTTTGCCGTATTTTGTGCTTCAATGCTGTAAACTCTGTGTTATTTATATTTGCTGTGTTATTATTTCTTATAGCAGACGTTTGTGCGTACACTGGGATTGGTGTGGTACACACATTTTCATAAAACTCACATGCACTTTTGCACAGATCTTCACACGTTTCTACACAATGGTGTTAAAACAAGGCCATTGTCACTGATTGAGGAGGTCTCTGAGTTTAAACCAGGGCTCAGACCCAATCACTGCTCTACAGAGATCTAAACACATCCAGATACAAGAGACCCTGGACACTGATCACTCTGTCAGGATTTTAAACCAGGTTCCTCTGTGTAACTGTGAGGACGTCTGCACTAACCTGTCGATGCTGATGGCACAGAGGTTTAAGATGGAGGCTGTGCACAGCATCACGTCCATCGTCATGAGGCAGTCACAGAGGGTCGTGCTCAGGGTCCACACGCCGTCCTCAAACTGGGACAGAACACAGAGAATCACATTAACTCAGGGTCAAGTCAGAGTTCTGTGCTCTGTGGAAAACCTGAGGACTTAGAGAATAGACTATGAAACAAAAGAATGTGTCCTCAGTGATCACAGCTCTTCTGAGAAACTATTCTATTTGTCCACATTAGTTGTAATCAAGTTTTAGAAAGCAGTTACTTGGGACGCAACAATGCAATGGACCCAGTGTTTGGGAAGCACTGTTCTAAGTTATACAGCCCGTGTTTTATCACATTGAGTTTTGTTGTAGATCACAAACAGTTGACAAGACTCCAAAGTGCCAACAAACTTTTAACTCAATAATTTTTTGATTCCAGAAACCTTAAAGTTTTGTGCCATTTAATGAAGAAAGGACTGCTTTGGGACACTTTAGAACATTAAAGGGGATTAAATTACTCTAAAAAGTAAGAAACATATTCAACAATATAAAAAAAAAACTTTTTAGTTTTGTAAAGTCTGATGAGACAACTAAATTTAATCAAAAGCAACCCCTCACATAAAAGAGCAGCAGATTATCCTCAGATAATCACAAGCTGGTAAACATTTACCCAGAGCGGCCATTGATCACTGATGGGGAGAAAAATGTGAGAAATGTGACCATCACTGAACCTCGACCCTTTCGTTGTTTTGGTTTTTATTGTCTCCACTCTGGGGCCTCACAATGACCTCTGAACTCTGGACCACAGCCAGCTGCTCTGAGCGCTGTACAGTAAAAATATAAACTCATTTCAAATTTGTCTCCATCTGAGCATACATCATCTGTGGAGCTCTTGTGAAGGGTTTGTAAAAGGCTCTGCTCTGCTCAGGACGAGAGGTCACAGACAGTAACAAAGGGCAGTTTAGGGGCACACTAAAGCTCTGAGTGTTTGAGCTGGAGCTACAAAGCCAAGGGTACAACACAATAAAGCTGTGGGAAAGTATATAACAACATGTTCTCAGAGAAGTTACACCCAAACAAGTGTCACAGTCTCAGCACAACAAGCCCAAAGAAGATGCTCTGTAGTCCTTACACATTATTAAGAGAGTAACATAAGGATGTAGGCAGTCACAGATTTATTTATTGTATTAGGGAAAAGGCTATTATGAAAGTTATTTAATGAGTTAACAGCATATTCAATGATCTGTGAAAAACAAAAAGATAATATAGGGTTTTATTATCAAAGATTTTAATAGATGATTGTGTTCAGCTCAAATCAAAAGCTTTGACAAATCAAAAGCTCGTTCCTGAAAAGGGAACGCTCCTTTTGGTCTATCCCAAGCAAACAAAAAAGTATTTAGTATAAAACAGAGAGAAAAAGAAGTAGTACATCTCATTTGGTTAATTATGCATCCTCTGGGTCCTCAACTCCTCGCTTGCACCAGAACATTATCTTTAAACCTGTCCACGCTGCTTCAAGGAAAAATAAGCGAGGACACTTTACTCTCAGTTTCCTACAGGAGCCAAACTCACAGCAGTGAAAACCCCTCCCACACCTCACACTGATGGACACAGCGTCTCTCATGTTTCTAATATTAACAACTTCAAAGGAGACTTGAAAAGTTGCTGTTATTATTTGTATAACGAAATAGTTTCTGCAAACATTTACTAAATAAAATTTCTGAAATTAAGCTCCGTGATGTCACTGAGGGGCATTTTCTATCATTAAATGGTCAGCTCCAGTTCAGAGACACGTTTTGAATGAGCTGAGAGTGACTTTCTTTAACAGGCATCAGCAGACATCCGAGTTCGGACTCAGATATGGAGCTGTGCGTTGAAACTATGAAAAAATGCCAAATTGTGCCAACCCTGAAAATAAAGGTGTATATTTATAAACCAGCCCCAAATACAAGTCATTTTTGGACATAGAGTAAGTATTGATTTACAAAACCAGGCTTTATACTATAATGCCGCTCAAATCAACACTACACTGAAGAAACATTGTTAGTGTTTTGTAAATGTTGTTCTTAAAGATTCAGTTTAGCTCATTCAAAGTTTAAAGAAGCAGACAGGAGCAACATCAAAGAGTTGAAACTTCTGAATGTTCTGCGGTTAATGGTGCTGTTTTAAACCCATAAAAGCAGGCTTAACTCACATTTAACTTTATGTTTTTTCTTCAAAAACAACATTAAACAGACTGAACCTATTTTTTTTCTTTTTTTTTATTATTTGAAGGAAAATGGTTTAAACCCCAAATAGTTAAGTGGAAAAGACAATCATTTGTGGAAAAAAAAAACACTGGCTTGTCATGTGACGTTCCAGGTTTAATCTCTATCAATAAAATGTATTTTCAGCTGAGTAGGTCTTTTTTGAGAAACAGCTTAAAAAAGTAAAGTAAAGCATCAAAAGAAAAAAGGGAGGCAACGTAAAATGCAGCTGAATACTGTTAATTGAGGCAGAGATGACGACTCTAAAGCATGCATTAAACTGTGATCAAAGCTTAAACTTTGATCTGGAGGACAAACATTTTTTGAGATGACTGTATGTTCAAGGGCCCAACAGGAGAAAAGAAAGAGAAATGCTGCTGTAGCTTTTGCTGTGACCTCTGACATCTTTGTCCATCTTTACTGAGCTCACTGAACTTCCCTCTGTCCCGCACTCCTCTGCGGAAGTGGGTACTGTTGCAGATGTCAGTTATGTTTAGTCCCAGTGTCCAGACTCATGAGCCTCGTTTCCAGGAAGGTACAGGTTAAATTATACATTCTTAAATTCCCCAGAAAGTGTATTTGGTGACAATTTGGCTCTTGTATCTGTAGTTCACTTTTCAAAAGGTCGAGCTAAACGCTGCGAGCATTTTCCTCTTTTTAACAGAATCAGCCTTGTACAGCACTTTTTTCCTAAATTATAACATTGCATTTCAGGTTCTGGACACATTTGATAACCTAAGAAACACTGATTTATGAAGTTGTAGAAGCCTTGTTAGGATGTTTTCTCAATAGCCACATTATCAGACATCCTTGTTCCTGTCTGCTTCTCCAAACTGTCTACTTCTCCAAACTGTCTGGGTCAAACACTGCTGGTCACGTGACTCACCTCTGAGAAGACAAACAGCGGCAGCACGAGCACCGCCAGCATCAGGTCCGCCACGGCCAGGCTTACGATGAAGTAGTTGGTGGTGGTCTTCAGCGCGCGCTCCGTGAACACGCTCAGACACACAAGCACGTTCCCGCAGGTAATCACCACGATGAGCAGGACGCCGAACACCAGCGCGGCCACGTTATGTCCGCGCGCCGCTTCCAGCAGCTCTTGTGCGTCTGTCAGCTCCGCGGTCCCGTTTGCCCCCATCTTCTCCGCCTCCTCCGCGCGCTCCGTCCCGGCTCATGAGGTCCGCTCCCGGCCCGGTCCCAGTCCCGTCATGGCGTCACTGTGTGAAGTCCCCGGGCTCCCTTTCCGTCCGTGCGCGCGTCGCTGTGCGTAAAATACACCAACAATCCCGAATGGAAGCAGATGCGCTCTTCTCCAAACTCATAAAGTCATCGTTAAACAACACTAAACTCTAAAAAAAAACGCACATAAACAACGTCTCAAAGCGAGTTTTCAGCGTCTCAACGTTAACCTGCCGCGCTTTAAAAAGGCCACCGGAGCCAAATTAACCGATTAAAGCCGCTTATCAGCTGCGCTTTGCCGTGTCCTTCAGCCCTTGAGCTCCAGCAAGAGTCTGTCCATCTGTCCGTTTGTCTGTTCACAGCCCAAAGTGTGAGAGGAGAGAAGGTAGGGGCAGCAGAGGAAAGTTCATGTGGAACTCTTACTCTTCATCTGTCACTGTGGAATTTCAGATTTAGATTCACATTCAGCTTTTCTTTTCATTATTAAACACACAAAGTAGCCTATGGGGATGAAGCAGCATTGGTCTTATTTCGAAACAGTTTTAAATGATTAGCATGTTGCTGATGCAATGTGGGAGTGAAAGGTTGAACATAAATCAGTCAAAATATGCTTTCAGTTGAGTAAAATCCTGTCGAAATAACTGCAGTTGTCCATCTAGAAAAATAGAAACCCACTTAAAGGAGCCATGTTAGTTTTATTATCTCCTGTTCCTTTTTCAACGGCTGCCTGGAGTAGACAAACTGAGCAAAGCTGAAGGAGAAGCACAAATTTGACAATTATATTTTTTATGAGCTCAAATTTAAACATTTTTAAAAGAAAAATCTCAATTAGATCTATTTCCTCAGGATGGTAGAGTTTAGTTTGGCTCAGTCTGGATCGGTTTCTCTGGAAGAGGCTTGTGTTTCCTCCAAGCTGTGTCCAGAGAGTCTGCTGCAGAAACACATACGTCACACAAGAGTAGAGTATACCTTGTGTGTAGTGATGGCTTAAGCTGTTTCTGGTTAAATTCAGAGCTGTGGCCTTTTTCGATCATATAGAGACGTATTATTTAATGCCTCAAGTTCTGTTGCGTTGATAATGTAAAGACTTTTAGAGGTTTTATTTAGGAATATGACTGTTTGTTTTGTGTCACAAACACAAGATAAGCTTAATTTAAACAAATCTGATTGTTCTTGTTTTATTATCTATCATGCAAGCAAGAGGCTGCTGTGTTTAGCTCCACATTTTAGAAAAACAAACCACAAACTACGACAAACGTGTCCCCAAAGAACACCTTTGACCAATTTTGTTGATGGACACTGACCCTCACCGTACCATTCAGGAGTAAACAGCCAAAACAAATTCCTAGAATCAGGGATTTTTTACTTTATACAACATTTCTTCATAGTCTGGATCTCCTCAGGGTCAGCACGGACCACTGCAGGAATCATCTGCCAAAGGTCAAAGAGCACTCACTTTATTTTAAAGCATAAACATTTAAAAAAGTATTACATAACTTCAGGGTCAGTATAATTATTATAGTTTAAAGGCCGAGCAGTGACCTCCAAGTTTAAACTCTGCACAAACTTCTGCTTTTTAAACAGCTGAATTAGCATTAGCCACATAAATCACAAATCAATGGGTGATTGTGCTATAGTTACAGTGGATATATGTCGAGGAGCAGAAGAAACGCAGTTGCACTGGGTGAGCTCAGCTGCTGTGCTCAGATCAGCGCCAGCGGACAGACGGGATGAGCCTGATGTGACATAAGCACATTTATCACACAGACAGATTTACAGATATAAAGATAAACACTTTCAAAAGGCAGGAACTTTTCAACTCTTTCTCTGTTTACAGTTAATAACAGCTGCAGAAACAGAAAGAGTCTTATAGATCTCCTTCAGACCTGGCAATAAAATACAGAGCGGTCCAATCTAAGGGAAGATTAGATCTACATAGAATTAATTTATTAAATATGACTTATTTGTTGCGATTTCTGTAAAGGTTTAAGGTTAAGCTTAACCCAACATGTAATGAATCAGAATCTTTAATTAAACGTTAAGTAAAAAAGTGTTTATTTTACAACTGTCCCTCTAATGTTTAATCAGATTTTAAAAAAATTATTGGGTGCTTTTATTTAAAGCAGCACTGTGTTTTTTTTTTTATTCAAATAAAGGCCTATCTTATCTTTTCTTTTTCTCAGACTTTAATAATTTACAAGTAGAAACTACCCAAGCAGCAAGTTTATCAGAAACAACCTGTGTCTGTAAGAGTTGGATTGTTTTCTGTATTATATACGTTGTGTGGTTGAGCCTCACTAATCGTAGTCCCGGGACAGGAGAGTTACAGGAGGTTTTTGTCCAGCTGAGGGTGCTGTGTCAGTGAGATAGACTTGATTCTGATCTCATGTCTAAGAACAAACAAACAATTTTGAGAATATATGTTTTGGGGCCTAAAGTTACATGTTTCTATTTAAAACCAAACCTGTTAAAATCCTCTCGAAGCCAGTTAAAGACCAGGTTAACGCAATTAAAACAAATTCCAATCTGGTATTACCTGGCAAAATCCACTCTCTCCAAAATACACTCTCCTCTGACAGCGCCATCTAGTGAGTTTCTTGGGAAAAGCTAAAAAATGCAAACAATGTCGAAAGAGGACCATAGTGACGTCAGGTTTTCTGCTGGGAAGATAAAATTTTAAGCGGAAATAAGAGAAACCCATTGGCAAATTTACAAGTGTAAAAATCATGTTTACAGCCTGGTACATAAGATGGCTCCGGTCTCTAGAGCCAAGTTTTTACTACATAACAACAGGATTTAAACATCTGCTGCTGTGTCTTCCTCCTCCTCTTTATCCTCACTCTGCTCTTGACCTCCGTCTTTGACTCAGAGCAAAAAGCAGCAGAGGATCCCATACAAGCCAATGTTAATAATCTCAAATAGTCTGTGGATGGTCAGTTAAAATAAATGCAAAATAATGAATGAGTCAGAGACAATGAAAAACTTATAAATAAAACAGCAACAATGAGACGTAGATCTGTGTGCTTTTGTAAATATATTGTTTGTTACAGTTTTTCTCAAAGGCTTTGGCAAATGCTCAGTGGTTCACCAAATGTTTCAGTTTAAGTTGTTAGAGACTTTTGGGGCCAAAATGTGAAGCTGTTTTGTCAGTTTGACCCTCAGACACTTTTTCATTGATATTGTTTCTAATTATTTATAATTAAAACACCCACAAATTTAAATCTCATTCAGGTGAAAATAATTTTCTTACAAAAAAACCCCATTGAGCTCACATTCACATATGTCAAAGAGAAATATACAAAAACGTAAAACACTTATTTGCAATTTTTTTCTGCAAAATGTGTTGCCAGTGTCGGCTCTTTATATAAAAGTTTATATAAAGTGTAGTATTTTGTAAAAAAAAAAGATTCAATTGAGAATCCGATTTATGTCATTTTTACAGACTGTACTGTTTTAAAATGATCACTCACTTATTTGCTCCCAGGCCACGAAACAGTATTTGTCTAAAACCATTACAAACATTAAACTGTAACTGTTTTACTGTACACCAGCAGAGGGAGCTGTCTGCCGTCCTGCTGCAGAGCAAAGGCGCAACATTCAACTTTTCTCACCAATAAATCTCATTCAAGTGTTTCAATGAACAAGACAAAAGCCTTTTTATCCCTAATGCATCACTGTGGACAGTCTTACTCTTGACCACCATTTTGGCTGTGTTTTTGTATATGTCACAATTTATTGTAACAAAGTCTCTTCAAATTTAAGAGAGAAAGAGAAAGAATTTAAATTATATATTTTTTAATAGATTGGATTTGAACAGGTTTAAGATGGAATTCACAAAATGATAAATGAAAATCGGGCACCAAATGGTGGAATTAATGATAAAAACAAACTGATAAACACTCATATAACGATAAAACCTTAGAATCAAACTCTAATTTAACAAAATCTACTCAAGTGTCACAGTCTTCAGCCCCCAGAAAATATTTGCTTTACTATAGTGGCCCCTCAACACTTTGAGTTTGTCTCCACTGCTGTAACATCGAAACTGACAGTTTTTGAAGACGTTTGTGTGGAGTTAGACCTGACTTTAATGCAACAGCTGTAAGGAGTCTTTGTGAAAGTCCGTGTGACCCGACGCCATCATTCCTCCGGAGCACTGAGCTGGAAGTGTGGTCGAAGCAGAGACAGCATCGGGCTCCGTGGCGCTCCGGCCAAACAGTGCGCCTCGTCCACACTGACCCCTTTGGTTCGCAGCGACCGCAGGGCCTTGATGCAGCTGTCCCTTCCGCCGTGGGAGGTCAGCAGGACAATGTTAAGAGGGCTGTCCAAAAGGCTGAACTTCTGCCGCATTTGACCGAGCTTTGCCCAGAAAACCTGAGAAACAGTCACAGTGAGTAGATTTACATGTAAGAGATGAAAATGTACATTATAAAAGACAGTTGAACATGATGGAGTAGTTATAAATTAAATATAAATATTTCAGTGGATTAACGCCAACATTTGTTTCATGAAAACCAACAAAAACAGCAGAATAAAGGTTATTAAAGAAGAGAGGCTAAAGACATTGAGCTTAGTTTATGATTTCAGTGAAGCTCCCTCAGTTGAACTTCCTTTTCTGAATTTAAACTTCAACAGCTGTGCACCTGAGCGGCCTGTTGACGTCCTGAGTTTGGATCAACGATGGCGTCTCCACAAAACATGACCCTCAGCTGCTCAGACGGACAGGAGGCAGTCTGTTGGTCGAGGAGCGCTGAGAGGACACCTGGGACAGAGAGAGAACAGAGGACACCACAAGTTTAATGTCTTCCTTGAATGGAGACTGGCCAGTCGCACTTTATTTAATTTATATTTAATTAAAAACCTGAACCACCCTCTAACGTTCCAGTAAACTGTGTAGATATTATATACACACACACACACATTAAACTCTGGTCCAGCTTCCCTCTCATTAATATTAAACGATACAAAATGACAGAGAAAAAGAAAACACAGCTGACCCTTATTCGCTGCCTGTGTCGCCTCGTTTTGGTCTGTCGTCAGGAAAAGGTGCACTTTATTCTGCAGTAAACTGTCGGCAAAGTTTTCATCGGAGGAGAAACAAAACCTGTTGATCTGGAGACCTGCAACAGAAAAAAACACGGAAATACTCAATAATTTCTATGACCTTGATCGAGGTTTAGTCTTGTTCTAAACACTTCAGTAGTTTAGTCTTGGCACACTTCACAGAACCGACTTTAAATCCAGCGCTGTCCAGACTTTTAAAAAGAAGAATTTTTAAAATGTTAAAAAGGGTCCATTCGGAAATTTTCTTATTCGTAAGTATAACGCATATAAAAATGCACTGTTTTAGAATCCTTTACTTGTTCTTGTTAACTCCTAATTTTTCTTTTTTTTTTTAATCACAAAGAACAAACAATTGGAAAAAAGAACATAAGTCAGAGTTACAAAACTCATTTGTATTTATTTATAAAAAAAAATCTTTTATACATGTGTGTTGATCGGCTCTGTTCTTGGATCAGTGTGGTCTGGACTACAGCATAAGAGCGTCCCATTAAAGTGATGTTGTGCAGATTTACCATGGTGTCTGGCGCTGCTGCAGATGCGTTCGGTCTGCTGCTGCTGTTGTCCGTCTGTGGTTATCAGCACAACATCAAAAAGCACAAGCTCAGATGGATTTCCCTGTAACAGTCGCTCGTTCACTTTCTGGACAGCCTGGAGGGAAAAAGGATCATATAAAAAAGTCATGGCAGTGTTGTAGTCAAGTCACCAGGTTTTGAGTCCAACTTTCAAGTTGAGTTATCTTATGTTGAAGTGCAAGAACAACTCCGGCGGACCTGTCGTGCAGTGTTACCACAGAGGGCAACCCTGAAAATGAAAATTCCTGAATCTAAGTCCAAGTCATCAGTTCACAAGTCTGAGTTGTGTTGCGAGTCCAAAAGCAAAAAGTCAAGAGATGCATCACTGAAGCTCTTTTTATTTTTTTTACATAATGCTTTTCCACTGTAGTAGGCACTCAAAGCACTTTCATTAAGCTTCCATTTACTAGTGTTACAGCTGGAACACTACTGGAGGCAAGGTGTGTTAAGTGTCAAGGACACAACAACAGTATGTGGGAGAGGGCGGGATGTTATGATGTTTTGGGATGTTTCGAGCAGGGATTGAACAACCCACCTGTCGATTAAAGGATGGCCGCTCTACTCACGGAGCTACTGCCACCCATGCTGGAGCAGATTCATGATAAGTTCCAAAAATGAGGCCAGTTACCAGAGAACTACCCTCTACTGGGTTAATGCTGGGGATACCACTAAGATGCACATTAAGCAGTTCACATCCTGTTGTGTATTTTATCATAAATCAATTGCTAAACCATAAGTCTGTTGTACAAATGTTTTCTCTCGCCTTTTATGTTCACACGTAATGCTCTGACATAAATAGTGAAGAGTTAAATACAGCTGTGTGTTGTGCTTTGGCTCAAAAATGTCAATAAAGACTTCTACAAAACACAGATATCTGCTTTTGACCATTCCACACAATCCTTGAATTACTGTCTGTGTTGACCTCTGACCTGTAGAAGTGGGAAGGCCACTCCTGCTTCATAGACCTCGCCATCGTCGGGTCCAAACACAGCGCGATGTGAGACTGCGATGACCACAGCATGATCAGCATTTACCTGCAACAAACGTAGAAACAAGACTTATAGAAAAAGTGAAATGTACACTAAATGCCTTTACAGTGAAATAATTTCATGCTTTGGTGAATGAAAACAATAAAACACTAACACCACACATGTCTCTTGTTACTTGCCCAGCCAGAGTTACTCGTTTACCTTTTTGACGTCTGGGTTTTCAACGGTTTCAACGGATACCATTTTCGCCTCCAAACTTACACTCTGCAGCTTATAAACTGGATATAATTTTACTCAACAGACGCCCTGCACGCTTAATAAAAACCCCAGCAGTCTTTGAAAAGTATGCAAACTCTTCCCAAATTAGAAAAAAGGGGTTAAAAACAAATTGTTTCGCCCATCCCGCCTGTGCCGTTTTCTTTAAGGGCGTCAGTGCGTGATTGCGTCACTTCCTGGTTTACCACGCCCACAGCTCAGATTGTATCAGGTACAGACAGAAACCCGCTCAGTTTTTAAGGTAAAACTCCTTGGATTTACTGTGTAACTGTGGTGACAGAGGATCCACACTGGTCTGGAGAGGTTTTGACGGGAGTCTGATGCTTTTTTTGACCCGGTTTGGAGCGGGTTTAAAACGAGGAGGGAAAGTTTACTCCAGTTTCTTTGATTCACGGTGAGAAAGCTGTCTCCTCTTGGCTCTTCGCTCTAAGTCTCAGGTGTAGATTTGTCCTTCAACTTGGGCTCAACACCTGCCCACTTCTTTTGGCTTTTACCTAAGGGCTTTAAACGTCTTCTCATTTGATGGTCTCTCTTCTTACAAGTGTCTAAAGATAACTGCATAAAATGTAACTGTTAGTGGAAGTTAACACAATTAAACGGATAGCTTAAGACAATAATACATTCAAACTTCCTGTAAAAAGCTACTACTTCTGCAGTGGTTTAATCTTGATCATGTTAACTTACTTGACTATTTATACTTTTGTAATTCAGTATTTTTATGGTTTATTTTCAAGTGTCAAAGGATAAATCGTCAATGTAACGAGTAACTACAATGTTGTAATTTTTATTAGGTTAAATTTTTATATGATTATTTACCCTTTTGTAATTGGATATTTTGAAATTTAATGTATGTAAGTAGCTCAAAACAAGTTTGAAACTAGAAAAATGCTTATTATTATTATTATTATTATTATTATGATAATTATTATTAATAATAATAATAATAATAATATTTAAAGCTATATTGGCTAATGGTATTAATCCCCAATTTTAAATGACCATTTAAAGGCACAGTCTAGTGTTTTATAACAGGGAGTCATGGGATACTCAATTTATTCTCTACATTATGTAATTGTCAGACAGGAGCAGTGACACAGCCATCCCGTGTCTATTTACAGCAGATCTACGCTTGGTCTTTCTCTGTGGTCTTGCTGTAAATCTACTGTAGGAAATAAATTAGCTCCAGAAGTATCTAATTGAACCACATTAACAAAATACTGAACTATTGCTTTATATAGATAGATCTTTATTCTCATTTTCATATATGCAACAAACATTTAAAAGTGCTCTCCATTAGTGCATCACTCATACGTAGTTAAAATAATACTAAATGTAAATTTAAGAAAAACATTAAAACACTAAAACAATAATAATTTAAAAATAAAACACCTAAAAACACACAAATACGTCAAACAAAAACATTGGTCCAGACTTTTGCGTTTAGCATTCTTTTTTTGTAGCGTTTAGAGCGGTTATTACAGTTGGGTAGAAACTGTGCTTGAGTCCTGGCTTTATATAATCTGTACCGTCTTCCTAAAGGCAACAGTTCAAATAGGGAGTGGCCAGGGTGTGAAGTGTCCTTTATAATGCTCTGTGCTCTTCTGAGGCAATGGGAGCTGTGTAGGTTTTCTAGCATGGGGAGAGGGCAGCCAACAATCATCTGTTCGGTGTTGATGACCCCTTGGAGAGCTTTCCTCTGAGCCACTGTGCAGCTGGTGAACCAAATACATATTCAGTATGTTAAAATACTTTCTGTGGTGGCTCGGTAAAAGGACACCAACAGTCTTTTATGATGTTATTCTTCCTGAGTATCCTCAGGAAGTACAATCTATGCTGGGCTTTTTTCAGCAGCTCGGAGGTGTTTGCACTCCAGGACAAACACCTGTCAAAGCAGTACCGCTTTGACAGGTGAAAGCAGATGGTGAAAGACCATCAGTCTTTGTGATGATGGGAGACATTTAGTTATATTGGCTACAGTGAGCTGCAGAGACTATATTAATCTGAAGAAATGTTTTGCCTTTTTGGGATTTTATTACATAATAGCCATGACATTAAAAAGTTTCATCCAGTGCCTCCCTCAAAAACAGCTGTGGTCATAGGTCTTCACTAAAGTTTGGGAACATGTTCAGGTAACTTTACTATATCTGTAGCTTACACCAGGAGTCACATCTAAAAAGGCAGACATGGCCACCAGAATTAATAAAAGTGGTCACCAGTCATAAATGTTAAGCATTAGATATAATAACAGTTTGTAGTTGACAGCTTTAATTTTAACCACTGACCTTTTCTTAATCCTGTAAGCCTCTCCCTGTGTAAATATTGAACCTTATTGAATGTAAGCCTGCTCTAAATTAGAGTCAGGCCTGATTAAGTGTTTCATTACTGTTGCTGTGTAATAAATGATAATGAAGGAGACGGAGCGTTTCAGGATAGGACAGAATCCAGTTTGTTTAGTTCATGTTCAGACTAAACACACCTGTGTACGTTTGACAAAGACCTGCACATTACACACTAGTCTCCTAGAATCCAGAAAAGGGGATAAAAAAACAAACTAGTTCCTCCCTTTTAGTGTTTGTAAACCAGCTCAGCCAACAATAACTACATGTGTGTGCTGTTAGTGAGTGGGTAGTGAACATTAATAACTTTATCCAAGTTTTTAGGCTACAGCAGCTAAAGGCAACAAGTTATTGACGGTTTAGGTTAGGACTATGTTAGACTGTACGGAACAACAAATAACATCACATGGAGGAGCCAGAGTTAATCACCTATGCTTTTTGGACTTATGCTTCCTCAGTAAAGACTGTTAAACTAAGGGTCTCTCTGATCGGATTAGAATAGCATTGCTAAATTTATCATACATTGATGGATATTGGTAAAGTAGCTGCAGCTCAAGGGCTTTGCAGATATACCAAATGGCTAAAGCTTCTTTGCATTTTGGCAAAAACAATATACTTGTGTAAACACTAAGCTAAACACACAACACCATAATATAATGTATATTTTTTAAAGCCTCCTCTAAAATATCTTAGGAGTGGTGGGTGTAACTGTTTGTATTGGGGATGGATCTATTGTTGTTCACTGCCCGTCCCCAAAAAAGTCACACACTCTAAAATCCATTGATGGAATAACCTGGTCTTCTTTATATTCAGGTCATCAGCTGACCTCATTCCTTGGGCACATAACGTTGCTGAACCTAGACCTGACCAGCCACAAATAATAGCACAATCCTTCCAGTTTTTAATGATGTGTTGGACAGTTCTTAACAGTTCTTTAATAGTTTCAACATCTCCTTAGATGTTTTCTTTGCTTTATGCCAATAATGTGAAAAAATAACATATTTTACCACATGGTTGTTTAAGAAAAGAGAAACTACTCACTCCATCAGTTAGTTTTAAATAACTTGTTGCAGCTGAAACAATCATCCATGCAGTAATTATTCAATGAAAGTTTCTTACCTACTTGCATTGTTAAATCCAGGCAATTACTTTTTTTGGGGGGGGTGGCCAGTGTATGTCATAGAGAAGTAAATAAAAATAAATCTAAACGTCACTAGAGAGACATCAGTTGCTTTTTACTTTTCGAAAGTATTCTGTTCCCTCTTTTTCAATATCACAACAACAGGACTTCTACAGACGCTACACACCTTATTTGATCTCTTAAACAAATATATTTTGTGTAAACATTACCTAGAATTCTGTTGCTGCTATGAAGTTGAATGAACAAAAAACACTAAACTAGAAAATTCATTATTAAACTTTATTTAACCTCTCGTCAAACTGTCATCTCTGTTTCCTTCTTCTTTCCCGTAGACTCCATGTTGTCGTCCATGTTTAGGTAGGGATCGTTGCCGCGGTAACAGCTACAGCGATGTTGAGGCGCCTGGACAAGAAGATCCGCTTCAGGGGCCAGAAGCGGGAAGAGTTCTTGGACTTTGTCGACTCCCCGAACACGTCTGACACAGAGTGCTCCGAGGACATCCCGTTTAAGCCGCCCTGCTCGATCAGAGACACGAGAGAGGAGCTGCAGGACGGAAACGGGGAGGTGGAGACGTTCTGTGAGGCTCAGGTACCGACATGGGACCAGTCACAAAAAACACAAACCACCAAAACCGACCACAACTGATGATTTAAAACCCATCCCACAAACAGGGTTTAGATCAATTTAAACACATTTAAGTGGGATGTAAATGTGGTTTAGATTGATTTTTAGATGGTTTTCACATCGAAACACCAAAAAAGTTCAAATCCAGCTAAACTCACTTTTTGGATTTTAAGTGGTTTTAGGTCTTAGATGGACTTTAACAGATTTGGATTTGAACAAATGGGCCATTCCAGGTTTCTGAAAAAATACAACTTGAGCATTTTGGATTTGCAATAAACTTTGCATTACCAATGTACATAAAACATATTTGGAGTCTTTTTTTATATATTTATAGTTTGTGAGATAACTAGATTTTTAAAAAGAGGGTGGGCCAAAAATTGGTTTTATAAACTTTTATTGAACTTTCTAAGTCTTTGTGCCAGATGAAAGACACTTTCAGACATTGCTCTACTCTGTGTGAAGTTATCTTAAGAACCATGTAGGTCCCAAGTTATGGCCTCATAAAACTGTAAAAATAATATTACTTGATACTTTGAGCCTTAGTATCTTCAATAAAATAAAAAGATGACTGTAAATCTTGGCTTTAGATTGATACAGGTTTTAATTGAACAATAATAATTTGAACAGCTTTTTCAATGGGATTGGAACAAGTTTTAGTTAAATTTTGAACATGTTTTAGATGCATTTGAACTGATTTTAGATTTAAAGACGTTTTAGTTTAAATTTGAACAGATAAATACATTTTCAGACATTGCTCTACAAAGTCTTTATCCTGTGAAATATGTGACCCTCTATTGTTAATCTTTTCAAGTTATGGCTGCTAAATCTTGGGGTTGGTATCTTATTGAAAAAGAAGAAGCTACTAACCCCAAATGTTTTGTTAATTTTGTCCAGAATGAATTTTTTTGTAACATGTCATATACTTGATGATAGTTGATTTCAGCCTGTAAATACGTGCACAATTGTATATTTGTACCAATATAATGATTTGGTTCAGGCAGAAACTAAAAGAAATGTTCTCTTCGGTTAACATTTCATGTTATCACATCATCCTAAACCCATTTTCTTAGCAAAAGTTGCATTCATTTGGATATAATCAAAGACCCTGAATCGAAAATAGTTTTAAATCAAAAATCAATTATGAATTGTGACCCCATAAATAGGAATCAAGTCGCTAGACTCTGAAAGATTCACACTCTTAATGGTCATTCAAGAGTCACGACAGCACATATTAATTTAGGAATTAAGCCCCATTAATTATTATACCCTGTCAGCCTGTGTCCCATGTAAGCAGATTAGAAAGGGGGAAAAAAAGGTGTTTCTGTGTGAACTTTTAGGGAGCTTTGTCAGAAATTTAACAATGTCAAATGCAGAAATCTGAAAAGGGAATAGGAAAGTTAATGCTGAATTGTGTGACTGCCTCTAATTTGTCTTTTCTGTTTTGAAGGCTGGTCCTGTGTCTTTCTCTGCTCACCTGCAGGACGACTCCAGAACAGATTTGATCGAGGTTAAAGGCCTACTGGAAATCGCTTTATTAGAGAAACACTTTCTCCGTGAGTGCATCTGTTCACACGTCTCACACACACAAGGGGTGGATCTCATTTCTCTAAACGAGCCTCCTCGATGCCTCGACTCTTCAATTGCACCTGAAGTTATTCTCCGTGTACCATCTTTAGTGCGGACCCAAAGCTCTTAACGCTGTTCTGAGGAGCGAAGAGGGGAGCCGGAGGAGGCATAAGTGAGGACACGCTGGGGCTTCCTACGCAGAAGTCAAACACACAGACCAGTAGAAAACCCCACCCACTGCACATCCTATTAGACGAGACGCACAACTGTGGTCTCTCAGGTTGGGTTCCTGAAGAACTTCAGTAGAGACTAGAAACGTGGCTCTTAGATGCAATGGTTTATCTTATAAGTCCTAATGTTTGTGAACCTTGTATTTGTATAAATAAAGCAAAATAATGTAATATATCAAAGCTTGTTTATTTAAAATGTAACCAATATTCTTTGCAAACATTTAGACCAGACTAAATTAAAATTCTGAAGTTGATTTGAGATCTTGCAGCAGATCCAGTTGTAAATGGCATAAAAATGGACGTTGCTGCAGGTGACGCTCCTGATGAGAGAGATGTCCCAGCTCTCCTCCTCCTTCTCTCCTCTCCTGTCTCCTCTCCTCTTTGTGGCTCCTCTGTTGGAGGGATGCAGAAGCGAACGACCCATGCACACTCAAATCCTCCACGCCCTTCCTCTTCTTCTGTCTTAGTCCAAAGGTTCACAAACATCAGGACATAACATTCACAGATGAACCATTGCAAATTTTTTAGTCTGCTGAAGTTCTTATAAACGAAAAACATAAGAAACACTTGTTGTGGTCTCGTCCAACAGCGTGTACATAGAAGTTCCAGTGTATCCTTATGCCTCCTCTCAGAAGCCTCCTCGCTCCTCGGTGCAACTTTAAGAGGTTTGGGACAGCACTAAACATGACTAGGCGGTAGTTTAGAGAAAAAAGATCCAGCCAAGGTCTACGTCACCTACAGAGAAAAAAATTATCCAGGGAAATGCCACTTTATTTAAATTTTTTATTGATGTAGTAGGAGCCAAAAACAACTGCAGTGGGAATGAGGAAATATAAACAGAACTTTTACACTGAGGACTGATTTAGTTCTCACTCTGGTCATGTGACTTTCAGAGGAGGAGCTGAGGAAACTTCGCGAAGAAACCAACGTGGAGGCCCTGAAACAAGACCTGGAGCGGGAACGCAGCAAACGCATCGAACTCGAGCAAAAGGTCAACGAAGCCCTCAAAGCTAAGTAAGTGTAAAAACAATGTGTCTTTTGAACACAATAAAATCATATAAATACTAGAACTACGTGTTTTTGTCTCTTATACTTTACAGCCCAACTTCTCAGAAGCAGGCTGAACATACTTAGTGTTTAAACCTGAAGACAGTTTTTGGAAAATAAAAAATTTGCTATTGCTTTAAGAATAAATCTTTTCAATTTTTTTAATGGGCACACCAGTGGCCAATCCAATAGTCCACAATGAAGATATACAACACACTTTTATAACAAATAAACTGGACTATTTCAATTCTCTGTTCTCCGGACTCTAAAAAATCAATTAATTTACTGCAGCTCAAACAAAACTCAGCAGCTCATATTCTGACCAGGACAAAATAAATTCTCTCCTATTACCCTGTCTCTAAAGCTGTTGCACTGGCTCCTCTCTACATCGACTGACTCCATATGAGCCTCAGAGCTCTCCGTTCTTCGGCAGCTGGTCTCCTGTCGTACCTTGTGTTCAGTCCAAAGTTGCTGAAGCTGCATTTGTTCATTAAGTTTTTAAAAAACTCTCACTTCCAGATAGACACCAGCTGGTCCAGACAGATGTCTTGCAAACACAGCTTTTCTCCTTTGTTACTTTCATACGCTTCTGTAAACACATTTAATTACTTTTGTACAAATTGTGCTTTATATAAACATATTTTCTTCAACAAAAGAACAATAGCACATTGTAAAAAAACAAAAACCATAACCTCCATACTTTGCAGCACATGGCTTACTTTACTTTAGTATTGCTTCTACATTCACCATTTCTTTTATACATATTTAGTATTTTATACACTTGTTTTTAATTTTCATATATATTGATTTCTGAAAAAAGAGCTAATGCCAGCACACTTACTCCAAATACTGCATTTTATTGACTGACGTTTGGACCCCTTACGACTCTTCCTCATATATTTAGGTCTGCATAGGTCCATTAATTGGACTTATTATTTCTGTCTATTCTCAGACTGGACGACTCCCCGTCTCACTCACAGAAAGCCCCGCCCCCTCTCACACCTGCGGCTCCCGACACAGGTGAGCTCCACGTCCTTTTCTTCAATCCTCCTTATTGTGATGTATTTGATTCCAGTTTCTACATAGCTCTTGTTGCTCCTTTTCAGAAAAACAGAAGGAGTCTCTCTACAACACTTTCCTGAAATGGCTTAACGACAGATTTGGAGTTTACATTGAAGACTTCCGGTTTCAGTCTGAGGAAACAACGGAGGAGACAGAGGAGCCGCTCAGTGGCAGAAGGTACAACAACGTGTGTCGTATATAAATGTCCTTATTCCCTATTGTCATCAACAACACAGACTCAACCATGTCAGCTGTAAATTGTAATCCAGTATAGTTATTGCATTTTGCAAACTAATGTATTGCAGCAAAAATACAAGCCAGTGGCATGCTTAATGTCATTGTGTGGTCTGTAGACCATATTTAAACAGTATACGGTGCCATGAAAAAGTATCTAAACCCTTGGGAATTTCTCATATTTCTTCCTAAAATCAAATGTGATCTGCTCTTTGTCAACTAAAACCACCCAAACATTTATAGGTTTTTATATTTTTATGAAAACAATGTAGACAGAAGGGGGAGGAATAAGTAACTGATCCTTTGGCAGCAATAACTTCAACCAGACGTTTCCTGTAGTTGCAGATCAGCCTGGCACATCGATCAGGATCAATCTTGGACCATTCCTCTTTACAAAACTGCTGCAGTTTAGTCAGATTATTGGATGTCTGGTATGAATCGCTGTCTGAAGGTCATGCCACAGCATCTCAGTGGTGTTCAAGTCAGGACTTTAACTTGGCCACTCCACAACTTGTGTTTTGTTCTTCTGAAACCATTCTGAAGTTGATTTACTTCTGTGTTTTGGGTCATTGTCCTGTTGCAGCATCCATCCTCTTTTTAGCTGCAACTGTCCGCCTCAGCTTTTCCTGCAAAATATCCTGATAAACCTGAGGCAGCAAAACAGCCCCAAACCATCCCTCCACCAGGCTTCACAGTGAGGATGAGGTGTTGATGTTGGTGAGCTGTTCCATTTTTCCTCCACACATGATGTTGTGGGTTCCTCCCAAACAGTTCAACTTTTGTTTCATCAATCCACAAAATTATCTGCCAGAAGTTCTGTGAACTGTCCAAGAGCCTTTTTGTGAACATTAAATGTGCAGCAATGTTCTTTTTAGACAGCAGTGACAGCGATATTGACTGTGCCAGAGATTTCTGTAAGTCTTTAGCAGACATGGTGCACATCAGACAATGGTTCTCATCAAGACACAGTTCTTACCAGGTGTGTTTTATAGTGAGCAGGGCAGCTTTAAGCCACTCCTCAGTGATTGAACACACCCTGACTTAAATTGTTTAGTAAAATATTGGTATTAATTGCTCTCAAAGTCTCCTTAGGCAGAAGGTTCAGTTACTTATTCCTCCCCCTTCTGTCATTGTTTGCATGTCATCCTCATTAAAAATATGAAAACCTATAAATGTTGGTGGATTTAGTTAAAGCAGACACTGTTTTTTATTTGTGTCATTTTGACAAAGATTAGATCACATTTGATGGTGATTTTATGCAGAAATGTGAGAAATTCCAAAGGGTTCAGATACTTGTTCATGCCACTGTATGTTGCTCCAAACTGTTGCTGTGCTGACAATTAGCCACTGGAGGAAATACGTTACCTTTAACTAAGTAAAAAAAATACTGGGCTGTCCCTTTTTTTAAATGTTGCGTAACAAATCCACCTTTGGTTAAAATGCTGACTGGTATATTTTTTCTTCAGGCTGACCGAGAACATGAGACGACTCAGTGAGTACATTATTTCTATTTTTATTTCTATTTTTAGTATCCTATTGTTAGCTTCTGGTTCTTTTCTAGAAAGAGGATTCAGGCCAGTGTCCAACTTCAAAAGAAACCTTCAAGCTTTGTCCAGTTGGCATTCGGTGTACACATCAACCATAGCTTTTCTGGTGAGTCATTGCTTTTCCTTATGTTAAAAGTTAATAAGTTGATTGTGTGAATGTGTAACTGTTTCAGTCCCTTATATTTCATGCATTTGTTATTTAACGCCATGCCCATTGTCTTCCTTCAGATGTACATGTACGCAGCTTGGTACGGCTGGACCATACCCATGTTCCTGTTCCTCGCCATCATCAGGCTCTCCTTAAATTACCTTATTGCCAAGTGAGTCCAGGCCCTTCTCTTTTCTCAGTCGACCACAGAGCGAGAGTTGGGGACCTTTCACAGCTGCACTGTTTGGTCCAGACTCTCAGACTTTCCTGTTTGGTTGCAACCGAAACTTCAGGTGTGAAAGCTCCAGCGGACCAAACAGCTGCTCTCTGGTCTCGGTCTTGGCCAAACATAATCACGGTCTGGTTCATTTGTGAAAGACGGTTTGCTAATAGTTTGGACTTTTAGACAAAATGCAGAAAGTCACGGCTGATGAAACACATAAAGAAGAGTGAATAAAGAAAGGAAACGGGGAAAACAGAAATCTTTTGGATTTAAAAACACATAAAACGCATAGATTATGTTGTTATATGTTGTCGCAGATGCCTCCTGTCAGGCCAAATGTTTCCGAAAGAGAGTTATAGTGATTTAAATGATTTCTTAAACAGAGAATTTAAAGTTTTATCTGTTTGTATTATTTCTATAGTAATAATAACATGTCTCTATAGGCTCTACTCCAGTCTGATTATTGTATTTCTCCAGTTCAACTGTAATATGAGTCTCTGCAGAAACACATTCACCATGGTAAAAACTGTCTACACAACAACAATGAACACAGCGACAGGGAAAGTCTGGTAGTGAACTGTAGTTCTGAACCTAACAAATACTGCGTAACAATTTGTGAGTTCTTAATGCGGACTTTGGTGCAGACTTTTAGAAAACACCATTAGAAAAAAAAAAAAAGCTTAAATGTCTTGTTTATTATTGAATATTTTATTTTAGTACACAAAACAGGACAATGTGATTAATAGTTGTTGTTTTTTCCGCATGACGTTCTGCTGACAGAGGTTGGAGGATACAGTGGAGCATTGTCCCTGAAATCTCAGACCCAGTGGTGAGTCTACTGTAACAAATGCAAACTGTACTTCAGCAGTGGGGACAATTTTTGGCTCAAGACTAACATTGAAGTTTAAAAAATTGATGGACGTGACGAAATTTATACCAGGGCATGAATAACTAAATAAACTATAATAAACTAAAATAAACTATAAAATGTCTTTGTCCTGCATTGTCCTTTTTGTTTTTAGTTTGAGCTGCATGATAAATATTTTTATCTTTTTATAAGAAGTCTAGCTGTATCTTCTAAGATTTCTTTATAAATCCCCTCTTTATTGAAAGGCTTGATGGCTTTTGACAATTTGTACCAAATAACTTGCGCCAGAGCTTTACTCCTCAGTTGTAGGTTATCAGAATAAGATGAGTCTGTAAATTAGCTGCAAACCTAACAAAATGTGATGACAGGTGACCCAGAGGTCACTGATTGGGTTGTTACCAGTTTCAAACCCATAATCAATTCACATTTACATGTATAAAAGTATGATTTATTTTAAAAGGTGTGTGGCTTTTGAAAATACTTACTGTCAGAGCTGAAGAATAGTTTTGAACTAAAGTTCAAGGAAACATAAAAGAACTTGGACTCTGCTGCAGGTGCCAAAGAAATATGTAGTTGTGTCAGTTTCAGTCTCCAGCAGGGGGCAGCATAACAGCAGTTCATCCAAATGTAATAAACACTCTTTTCACCCAAAACCCGTGTTTACTGTCTCGGCATTAAGAAGAAATTTATTTATATTCACCAAAAAAAAAAAAAAACATTTGTTTTTGTCACTTTAATTATCATTGTATTTATTTTTATTAGTTTCTTACTTTAAACCTGGAAATGATTTAAATTAAATGGAGTATTATGTCTGTGCTACATTTTACATTAAAAATAAAATATTAAAACTTCAGTCTCTGCTTTTTTAATTGATAAAATAAGACTTATGTTGCAGTAGGTTATGTACTTTCGAAATCTTCATGTAAATAAAATTTTTAAAAAGTCTTCAACAACAAAAGACAATTAGATTGAGTTTTTAATTAAATGTTTTTTTGTTGTTGTTGTAGCTGCCGTAACCCTTGCATCTAGATCACAAAACAAGTCCAGGTTCATCTTTGGGTCAACCTTTGGACATGATTTTAGGTAAAAGTCGTCTTCTTCCAGAAGCTCCTCCCACTCATAGGTGACGGGATCCAGACGTTAACAAACAGACAAAGAAAAGTCTTGGGTCTGAGGTACAACTGAGTATTGCAGCTCAAACCTGAGAGCTTTCTTTATCTTCTCATGAACATCTCAGACCTCACCTCCATCGAGTTGAAGCCAGAGAAGCATCTTGAAGGAAATGCATTACAATTTTCACTTAAAATTATACTCTTGGTTGACCTTTAGATGACTTCTGAAGTGTTAAACAATCTAAACACAAGGGCTGTTAAGGAGCTCTTAGGTCAGCTCCGATGTAAGGAGGCAGGGGCCGGGGGTGTGTTCACTCGCCCCTGGGGAAGCTGGAGTGGGCTGAGGTGGTATTGTAGCAGGGTGTTGGGCTGACCACCTGCTGGTTGTCGATAGAGCACATAGAAGATTTAATTTGTCTCCAGACTTTCAAAAGAATTGAGC
>JALDNG010001217.1:0-65133 GCA_024349245.1 Neodontobutis hainanensis
TAAATTATAATCTGTCTCCGTGTCTCTCTGGATAAATATAAGGACATAGAAAATTCTTATAACACATCTCCTTTGTCTTTTTAACATTAAAAACAGGAAGTGGTCACACCAGTTCTTTAAATGGTGGATCTCATGCATGTACCACAGAGGACCAGTCCTCTTTATACAGTAGGCTTAAGATCACTGTATCGTCAGAGAACTTAATGATGGGATTGTTGCACAGACGGCTCCTGCATTCATTTGTGTAGAGTGAAAAAAGGAAAGGAGAACTCACACATTCCTGTGGGACACCTGTGTTAGAGTATTTGACCGTAGAGAGAACACCATTTACTTTTACTTGCTGTTGTTAAGAAAAAATAAAACCATTGAATAATAAAATGATTAACATGCAAATCAGTCAATTTCTGGACCAGTAGCTGTGGTTGTACTGCCGAATAAAAGTCAACACATAAGTGTTTTATACATGTTTGTAAATGAGCAAGTTGCAGGGGATCTTTAGCATGTCCACAATGATCTTTTCAAAACATTTCATTACAACAGATGTCAAAGCTACTGGCCTTAAGTTGTGAACAGCAGGACAAAATACTTAGGGTACAGGGATGATTACAGATTTCTTCCACAGAGCGGGGACAGTAGGGTGACCACCCGTCCCGCGTAGCGCGTGCTTGCACAGCGTTTGAAGCCGAATTTCACGCTGGTCCGCAATTTGAGACCGTGTCACGCATAATCAGGTCTTGCTCCAAAAAGTCTATACCAGCGGTCCCTAACCCCGGACCGCAGACCGGTCCGTGGGTAATTTGGTACCGGGCGCAGAGAATAAATAAACAACTTACATTATTTCCGTTTTATATATTATTTGAGCCTGAATAATATTTTATTTTGAAAAATGACCGGATTCCCTCTATTACATTCCTCGACTCACTCTTGACGCTTGTCCCGGTCACGTGATACGTAGCCGCTAAAGTGAAACCCCAAAGCTAACGTTAGTCTTTGTAAAGTTTCTTCTCAAAAGGAGAAAAGACCCAGTGAGGAGACAGAAGAAGAGCATACTAATTCCAAGAGAAAGTAAGTGACATTTAACAGACAATACCAAGAGTCCTACTTAAAATATAAATTTATAGACAGGTGATTCTGCATATGCGGCGGCCGGCTCTAATGAGGCAATGAAGCCTTCAAAACTGCTTAATAAACTGCACGTGTATTAGTATATTTAGAAAATATTACAGTTCTTATAGCTTGTCTGATTTTATTTTGTGTATTTATCCGCCACACTTTAAAGGCCGGTCCGTGAAAATATTGTCTGACATTGAACTGGTCCGTGGCGCATAAAAGGTTGGGGACCGCTGCTCTATACCATCGAGCCCCAGGCAGCCACATGAACATTCCTCGACAGTTCAGCACGCTGTTTCCACACCCACCCCAACTCTTTCGTTGTTGCCATGACAGCGCACGCCCGTGCATACCAGACACGCTGGCAGTGAACTTTTAGATGCCGCTTTGCAATTTGAAAAATGGAGTCTGAAGCACGGAATACAAGTTCAAGAAGAAACCTGAAGGTAAGAAACCTAGTTATGTAAAACCCCATTTGTCTAAAATGAAGTTTGATTGATTTTGAACATTGGTGGACTGTCTACAGGGGGGCAAATGTGTCACTTTTAGAAAACGGTAGCCTTTTAGGTCAAAATATGTCATTGTTTTGCATCGGATTGTATCTTGGCACCTTTTTGCATTGTTGTCACCTTGTGATGGTGATGGGTTTGCACTCCTCTGTCTATACTGAAAAACATTTGGAAGCTTATCATAAAAATGAATGTTGCTTTAAATCGGTCTCTTATCTTTCTTCCTTATTTGATTCAGATGCTGGTGAAAAGGTTTTAGTCCTAAAGGTGTCCCCAAAGTTTTTTTTTCCTGTGCCTGCCTTGCAAGTTCACCATCCTTCCTTCTCGTTCCGTAAGCCTCTGGAGTTGTGAGTTAAGACTTTTTTTTTAAACTGTTCCTGTGGGGTTGAGCAACTACAAGTCCTGTTAATCCTATAATTTTATATTATAATTGATTTAAAGTGAATATATTGTAATGAAAAACAAAAGTAAATTGTAAGTGGAAGTGCATCTGTCACTTCATTGAATGTTCAAAATATTATGTTAAGAAAACACT
Organism: Neodontobutis hainanensis; assembly: GCA_024349245.1. Lineage (NCBI taxonomy): Eukaryota > Metazoa > Chordata > Actinopteri > Gobiiformes > Odontobutidae > Neodontobutis > Neodontobutis hainanensis. The sequence continues at coordinate 2,155 of JALDNG010001217.1, forward strand.
TTGGTTGGCCTATTCATGAGCATACATCAGGTATTATACATGTTTAGGGAATAGGGCAATAATAAGAGACCATGTAAGGTGCTATGTGCTAGAAATGGGTAAACCACAATCAGTGAGTCTGCCCGTGGGGTGGGGCACCGCGCGCCAGGCAGTGTCCCACATTGTCCCTCAGAAACATACCCCTTGTCCCCCCTTGGGCTTAATAGCAGGTGGTCACCCTAGGGGACAGTGAAGCGCGATAATGATTGTTGATAAAGTTGAGCACCAAGCAGCAGTCAGTTTGGAAGCAGAAGTCCTCAGTAAGATGGCAGGATCTAGGAGCCATCTGGTCTGGCAGATTTTTTATTACAGACCTAAACTATGTAAAACTATGTATGTAACCTACAGTATGTAGGGTTAATAGTTGGACAACAAAAAGCAACTCCACTGGGGAGGGTCCAAGTTCTCAAAGTCATTGAGCTCATAGCTCTCAGTGTCATTAGAAGTAGAGAGCTGGATCCTGCTGGGATTCTTATTAGCAATGCACTGGATCTATTGACAATTATAACACAGAATATATTGCTTTCATTAGCATTTACCAGGTTTATTACTAGTTTAGAGTCTACTTCAACTTTCTGGGTTAAAGCTGGGTTATTATTATTATTATTATTATAAAATCAACCTAAACTATCTAACTCTGTTGAGTCAGGTGTTTTACTGTAAACCAGAGGAAAGTCCCAGACAGTTGGCGGGTCATGTTTGCTGAAATGAGCTCTGCCTTATCCTAACCAGACTGCTTACACTACTGTTGTTTCAGAATGAGTTTTGACCAACCAGAGAAGAGCTTTGACCCTTTAGATCGGACCCTGACATTAGTCAATGGAATGGATGACTTGGATCACTTTTGTAAATAGCATTGTTTTGGCGGCGTGGACATGAACAGAAATGTTATAAAGATGTTTATCAGCTTGTCAGCTCCTGAGGACGGTGACGGCTTCTTAAAAGCACAACTCTCCTGTGGTCACGCAGTTTCTCCTGAACCTCTGACAGAAACATGGCGCCACCAACTGGAGGAGGTATGAGCTTATGTCTATAAACAGAATTAGTTTTGCATTCAGACCCCTGACTCATTGTGTCGCTTCACAAAAGGACCTAATATGACACGTACTGGTAACACATGTGTAACTTTAAAAGTACTCACATTTTTAGACATCTCTGTGAAGACGGTGCAGCCAACACTGAAATAAAGGCTTCTTTTGTTTTCAAGGGCAAATACAGATTCAGATGCACTGCTCTGCTCAAGTTGAGTTCTGCTTTGTTTGTCCTAAGCTCACTCCGGAGTGGCCCCCAGACAGACCTCCATACCAGTGTGGCACAGGAACTAGACACCCCTTCTGCTCTGTAACTGTTATAAATGCAAGAATTAACAAGTAAATAGCACCAATACCACCAGTTATTTTTGTTCTCATCTTTTGTGCTCTACCAATGCTATACTTTACTTAAAATGGCACTTTGTTCTTTACTTCTCCCCTCCTCTTTTACCAAACCCCTCACCATTATGGCTACAGCTTGTCTCCACTAATGCACTCAGTAATATTATCAGAATGTATGTATTATCTCAGAGAAGCATATAAATGATGAAAGTTTATTCTGTAAAATGTAACTCAGTGTCTTGATATTTCATGTTTCATTTCTGAACAATCATATGAATGAACTAAATAACAATTACAATGTCTCTGGCAATAAAGGAAGGACATAGCCACAATATCGCTCAGACCGCTGTGTAGACCTGTCACAATCGCGAAGCAAGTTCCTAGTTTGTGAATCTTGTTCACTGACAAAGGCAATAAACGTTTTTCTGATTCTGATTCTGATCAGGTTTTATTATTGTGTCATGCTTGAAACACAAGCCAGGCCCAAATGTGCTTACAAGACACTCCCAATTAAACCAAAGACCAGATACCAACACTAAATGGAGTGAGTAAAGCAAACAAAAAAAGTGTATCACAAAAGTAAAAAGCCAACCTGGTCACAACATAAATTCAAATAAAAATTATTCTAAGACAAGGTAATCAAACATAAAATAGACTATACATATGTCAAATTAGACTATGCTGAAACAAAATAAAATAAAAAGACTATACATAAGTTGATTAAAGCTACGCTAAAACAAAATAAACTATGCACAGTACAAATGTGAATAAATAGTGTATAGTGCAGGTTGTGTAACAGGTATTGGCAAGGCAAGGCAAGGCAATTTTATTTATATAGCACAATTCATACACTGGGTAACTCAAAGTGCTTTACAGAAATAAAAGACAATTTACAAGATTTAGATTTGGACACATAAGAAAGATTAAAAGCATTATAAAAGAAGAAGAGTGCAGATAAAAACATTTTAAGTTGTGGTGTAGGCGGAGCTAAAAGGAAGGTTTTTAACCTCCTTGAACATTGTTAAAGTTGAGGCTTGTTTTACTTCATCTGGGAGGTTGTTCCAGGTTTTTGCTGCTTGAAACTTAAACGCTGCTTCACCCTGTTTAGTTCTAACTCTGGGCACGAGCAGAAGGCCTGTCCCAGATGTTCTTAGAGTCCGAGGAGGCTCATAAGCTACTAGCATTTCAGAAATATATTCTGGTGCTAAACCATTTAGAGACTTGTAAACCAGTAGTGCTGTTTTAAAGTCTATCCTCTGAGCAACAGGAAGCCAGTGCAGAGATTTTAAAACTGGACTGATGTGGTTGTACTTCCTGGTGTTAGTTAGAACCCGAGCAGCAGCGTTCTGAATAAGCTGAAGCTGTCTTAACCCTCGTTTTGAGAGACCAGTGAGCAGGCCGTTACAGTAATCTAACCTGCTGGAGATAAAAGCATGAATAAGTTTCTCTAAGTCTGGTTGAGACATTATGCCTTAGACTCTGGAAATATTTTTAAGGTGATAAAATGCAGATGATGTAATTGACTTAATGTGACTCTGGAAATTCAAGTCTGAGTCCATGATGACCCCTATATTTCTAACCTGTTTTTTAGATTTTAGAGAAAGAGACTCGAGGTGACTGCTGACATTTTCTCTTTGTTTCTGTGGTCCAAAGATAATTATTTCAGTCTTGTTTCTGTTCAGTTGGAGAAAATTATTTTGCATCCACACATCAATCTGTTCGATGCAGTGACACAATGAATGGATTGGTCCATTTTCACCTGCTGTGAGTGAAATGTAAATCTGAGTGTCATCTGCATAATTATGGTAGGATACACCACAGCTGTGTATTAACTGGCCTAAAGGAAGCATGTAAAGATTGAATAATTGAGGTCCCAAGATAGACCCCTGTGGAACCCCACATGTCAGGGCCATTTGGTCTGATACACAGTTTCCAACCGAAACAAAGTACTTCCTGTCTTCAAGATAGGACTGAAACCATTTAAGAGCAGTTCCAGAGATACCTATCCATTCATCTAATCTTTGTGACAGGATTTCATGGTCCACTGTATAAAACGCAGCACTCAAGTCCAACAGAACTAAGACAGAGACTTTGCCCGCGGCCAGTGTTCAGACGGATGTCATTTGTGACTTTGATAAGTGCAGTCTCAGTGCTGTGATGGGGCCTAAAACCTGACTGAAAAGGATCAAAGCAGTTGTTACAATAGAAAGTCATTAAGTTGATGATATACAACTTTTTCGATGACTTTCCTAAAAATGGCAGGTTTGATATGGGCCTATAGTTGTTGAGCACTGTAGCATCAAGACTGCTCTTCTTTAGGAGAGGCTTGATGACAGCAGTTTTTAAGGCCCTTGGAAATGTTCCAAACTGTAAGGAATTATTGACTATATTAGTGAGTTGTGGTAACAAACTGCTTAGTACTGATTTTAGAAATCTAGTGGGTAAAACATCGAGGCAGCAGGTGGATGAACTCAGGCTGAGATAGTTTTTTCAATTGTTCTGTCATTAATGGGTGTAAAATGTGTAAACTCAACCAAAGGTCTCCTATGTGGCTGCAGTGTTGTTGTTTGCCCTTTGGACTGTATCGCATGTTTAATGCCTTGAACCTTGTCGTTAAAAAACAATGCAAACTCATTGCATTTAGTGTTGGAAACTAATTCTGGAGGAAATGGAGTTGGAGGGTTTGTTAATCTGTTCACTGTAGCAAACAGGACACGTTGTTACTGCTGTTGTTGATGAGCTCTGAGAAGAATATTTCTCTTGCTTTTTTCAAAGTTTGATTGAAAACATGCAGATTTTCTTTGTATACCTCATAATGAATTAAGAGTTTAAATTTACGCCATTTTCTTTCGGCTTTTCCATTCTTTTCTGTGCCCTGACAGAAGGAGCGTTGCTCCATGAAGCCTTCTGCCTCTTCATCACTTTAACCTTAACAGGAGCAATGGCGCCCATAACATTCAAAACACCTGAAGTATAACAATTCATTAAATCATCAACTTGACCTGATGAGGCATTTTCAAACCTGATTGCCTCCATAAACTGTGTCCTGGTGTTATCATTAATGTGTCTCTTCTGAACAACTGTAGGTCCAGCAGCAGCTTTTGGAATCATGGACAGATGGAAAAGACACAAGAATGATCAGACAGAGCAACATCAATCACAGTGACATCTGAAATATGGACACCCTTTGTAATGACCAGGTCCAGAGTGTGACCTCTGTTATGGGTCGGCTCATTAACATGCTGACAAAGACCAAAAGTATCAAGAATAGTAGAAAGGTCTTTGGCATTTCTGTCAGAAACATTATCCACATGCACGTTAAAATCACCTGATATGATTATTTGTTCATATTCTGTGCAGATAACCGAAAGCATTTCAGTAAACTCATCAATAAAATCATGACATTGTTGGGGTGGTTTGTAAAGAACAAAATATAAAATAGATGGAGAAAACCTCAACTCCATTTTGAATGCCACATACTCAAATGATGAAAACTCCCAAGTGATAGTTTCTGGATAAGAATATTATCCCTAAAAATAGCACAAACACCACCACCCTTTTGTTTTCCGCATTTTGGATAAAAATGTGAAATTCGATGGGGTGGATTCAATAAGGACAGCATTTCCAGTCTTACTGTCTAACCATGTTTCTGTTAAAAACATAAAATCAAGCTTATTTGAAATTATAAAATCATTAATTAAAAAAGATTTGTTTCCCAAAGACCTGACATTGAACACTGCAAGTTTCAAGTCTGTTTGATCAGGACCAGACTTTATCTGTTTGCAGGGAATTTGAATCAGGTTTGTCTGATTAGACAAACTAACTGTTATTCTCTTCTCGAGTCTGCGACTTCTGACTGTAGCTATGGAGCTCGGGGGGAGTGTTCTCTCCCAGGGCCTCGGGTTGATAAGTATTTTATGATGACAAAAGTCCTGGAACAGCAGAGGCCCTCAGTGTCCTAATCGCTGATAGTAGCCTTGATGCTAGTCAAGGCTTTTGGAGCTGGTCTGGGAGGAGCTGGTCTGGGAGGGGTGGAGGGGGTCTGACAGGGGTGCATTGGACACCTATCGGGGTCTCATTTGTTCTGGCCAAGATGGAGATGATAGAACCCGTGACCTGGCCAAGTTAGGTGTGAGGGGTATAAACTTAGTTCCAGATTTTACCAACATTTCCAGGTGATCTGGAAATCCCATTGGTGAATCCGGGGATGGGACAGAGATGGTGAGGTCCGCAGAAGGTGTTGATGTTACTGGGGGTCCAGGGTCCTATTGTTTAAGAGGGTGCCCAGAACCATTTAGGTGTCTCAGGGAGTGCAGGAGATTATCTGTTAGCCTCCTGACCCTCCTCTGTTCAGGTGTGGGCCCTTTCCTTTAAACAGGTCTACACGTTGCCAAAACAAGTTGAAGTTATCAATAAAGTGTACTCCTCTTGTCTCGCAGGTCTTGGACAGCCATGTATTTAATGCAAACAGCCGACTGAATTTATTGATCCTTCTGTCAATGTTTGGGAGTGGTCCACTGATAAAGAATTGCACTTCCAGATTTTCAAGTTTATTTAAAAGCCTGGAGAAATCCTTTTTTAAAACCTCTGATTCTCCCTTCCTGGTGTCAACTGCACCCACATGTACAATCAGCTGTTTAATGCCTGTGTGTTTGGACAGGACTTGGGGGAGGAGAGCTGTTATATCAGTGACCACAGCACTTGGATAGCTGCATGTAACAAAACAACTATAGTTTATGTCCCTGACAGCACCGTCTCCCAGCAACAGGATATCTCTGTCCTTCACTTTTGGCATGGATTCTCTGTCTCTGTTAGCCTGGTGCTTTTCCACAGATTCATGTCTCCCGTTTTCCATAGACAAAGTTTTATTTCCTCCATGTTTTACAGTTAAAGAAGAGTTTTCTGGTTCATTCATCAGTGATTCAAATCTGTTTTTGCACGTTACAAATATTGCACGGTGAGATTCCACATGATTGTGGAAATACTGCTTGGTGAAAAGAGTTTCTGTGTTAGCAGTGTTCATTGTAGAGTCTGACAGCAGCAGGAAGGAAAGCCCTGCAGAATCTCTCCTTCACACACCGAGGGTGGAGCAGTCTGTCACTGAAGCTGCTCTCCAGAGCTGACAGGGCGTCCTGCAGGCGGTGGGACTTATTGTCCAGCATAGATCACCCACTTACGGACTGAGTCCAGAGGACAGCCCAGGACAGAGCTGGACTTCCTGATGACCTTGTTCAGCTTCTTCTCTCTCCCTCTCTGTGATGCTGAGAGGGAGAGAAGACAGTAAACTATTAAACACATGCACATATTTGTTAAACAGATGTACATTAAAACTGAATAATGTGGTGGCTACCTTTTGTGTGCTCAGGAATCCTCTCCAAGAAGCCTGAAAAGAAAAAAACATGCTTTAGTCTCAGGAGAATAGATCTGGAGATTTGAACAAAACAATCCAATATACATATCTTTTCTTTGTTTTCTTCTTTCTTATCCTCTTTCCTTTGCTTTTCAGGCTTCTTGGAGAGGATTCCTGAGCACACAAAAGGTAGCCACCACATTATTCAGTTTTAATGTACATCTGTTTAACAAATATGTGCATGTGTTTAATAGTTTTACTGTCTTCTCTCCCTCTCAGCATCACAGAGAGGGAGAGAGAAGAAGCTGAACAAGGTCATCAGGAAGTCCAGCTCTGTCCTGGGCTGTCCTCTGGACTCAGTCCGTAAGTGGGTGATCTATGCTGGACAATAAGTCCCACCGCCTGCAGGACGCCCTGTCAGCTCTGGAGAGCAGCTTCAGTGACAGACTGCTCCACCCTCGGTGTGTGAAGGAGAGATTCTGCAGGGCTTTCCTTCCTGCTGCTGTCAGACTCTACAATGAACACTGCTAACACAGAAACTCTTTTCACCAAGCAGTATTTCCACAATCATGTGGAATCTCACCGTGCAATATTTGTAACGTGCAAAAACAGATTTGAATCACTGATGAATGAACCAGAAAACTCTTCTTTAACTGTAAAACATGGAGGAAATAAAACTTTGTCTATGGAAAACGGGAGACATGAATCTGTGGAAAAGCACCAGGCTAACAGAGACAGAGAATCCATGCCAAAAGTGAAGGACAGAGATATCCTGTTGCTGGGAGACGGTGCTGTCAGGGACATAAACTATAGTTGTTTTGTTACATGCAGCTATCCAAGTGCTGTGGTCACTGATATAACAGCTCTCCTCCCCCAAGTCCTGTCCAAACACACAGGCATTAAACAGCTGATTGTACATGTGGGTGCAGTTGACACCAGGAAGGGAGAATCAGAGGTTTTAAAAGGATTTCTCCAGGCTTTTAAATAAACTTGAAAATCTGGAAGTGCAATTCTTTATCAGTGGACCACTCCCAAACATTGACAGAAGGATCAATAAATTCAGTCGGCTGTTTGCATTAAATACATGGCTGTCCAAGACCTGCGAGACAAGAGGAGTACACTTTATTGATAACTTCAACTTGTTTTGGCAACGTGTAGACCTGTTTAAAGGAAAGGGCCCACACCTGAACAGAGGAGGGGTCAGGAGGCTAACAGATAATCTCCTGCACTCCCTGAGACACCTAAATGGTTCTGGGCACCCTCTTAAACAATAGGACCCTGGACCCCCAGTAACATCAACACCTTCTGCGGACCTCACCATCTCTGTCCCATCCCGGATTCACCAATGGGATTTCCAGATCACCTGGAAATGTTGGTAAAATCTGGAACTAAGTTTATACCCCTCACACCTAACTTGGCCAGGTCACGGGTTCTATCATCTCCATCTTGGCCAGAACAAATGAGACCCCGATAGGTGTCCAATGCACCCCTGTCAGACCCCTCCACCCCTCCCAGACCAGCTCCTCCCAGACCAGCTCCAAAAGCCTTGACTAGCATCAAGGCTACTATCAGCGATTAGGACACTGAGGGCCTCTGCTGTTCCAGGACTTTTTGTCATCATAAAATACTTATCAACCCGAGGCCCTGGGAGAGAACACTCCGAGCTCCATAGCTACAGTCAGAAGTCGCAGACTCGAGAAGAGAATAACAGTTAGTTTGTCTAATCAGACAAACCTGATTCAAATTCCTGCAAACAGATAAAGTCTGGTCCTGATCAAACAGACTTGAAACTTGCAGTGTTCAATGTCAGGTCTTTGGGAAACAAATCTTTTTAATTAATGATTTTATAATTTCAAATAAGCTTGATTTTATGTTTTTAACAGAAACATGGTTAGACAGTAAGACTGGAAATGCTGTCCTTATTGAATCCACCCCATCGAATTTCACATTTTTATCCAAAATGCGGAAAACAAAAAGGGTGGTGGTGTTTGTGCTATTTTTAGGGATAATATTCTTATCCAGAAACTATCACTTGGGAGTTTTCATCATTTGAGTATGTGGCATTCAAAATGGAGTTGAGGTTTTCTCCATCTATTTTATATTTTGTTCTTTACAAACCACCCCAACAATGTCATGATTTTATTGATGAGTTTACTGAAATGCTTTCGGTTATCTGCACAGAATATGAACAAATAATCATATCAGGTGATTTTAACGTGCATGTGGATAATGTTTCTGACAGAAATGCCAAAGACCTTTCTACTATTCTTGATACTTTTGGTCTTTGTCAGCATGTTAATGAGCCGACCCATAACAGAGGTCACACTCTGGACCTGGTCATTACAAAGGGTGTCCATATTTCAGATGTCACTGTGATTGATGTTGCTCTGTCTGATCATTCTTGTGTCTTTTTCCATCTGTCCATGATTCCAAAAGCTGCTGCTGGACCTACAGTTGTTCAGAAGAGACACATTAATGATAACACCAGGACACAGTTTATGGAGGCAATCAGGTTTGAAAATGCCTCATCAGGTCAAGTTGATGATTTAATGAATTGTTATACTTCAGGTGTTTTGAATGTTATGGACGCCATTGCTCCTGTTAAGGTTAAAGTGATGAAGAGGCAGAAGGCTTCATGGAGCAACGCTCCTTCTGTCAGGGCACAGAAAAGGGAATGCCGAAAAGCCGAAAGAAAATGGCGTAAATTTAAACTCTTATAACATTCCCTCTCTTTATGCTGATAACAATTAGCATAAACAATCTACTAGCTTGAGTGTGAGTTGTTTACTTTTGACAAAGCGAAAACCCAGCAGGGCATCTGACCTAGCCTAAGTACACTTGACCATTTGACCTAACACTGGGAAAAAGTCTTTGTCCACCTCTTGCCCCAAGGCGTCAACACACAAACATCAAGCATTAACTTTATGTAATCACTTCAACTGAATCTCAGACACATTTCAAATCAAAGACAAAAATGATTATACGGGATATGTTTACAATCAAATGGGACTCCACAGAGTCATGCACTGATTCTTCAAAATCATATTACTCCAAAATAACGTAGAAAAATATGCCAAAATAAGCTGGTCGCCCCATCGGACTCAAGATCTCTGGCCTGTCCCTGTCACGGAAAGAAAAACACATGGAGTGAGACATATGCACATTCTTAATGATTAAAACCAATTCTCTTAAGCATCATAACTTCAATGAACCATACGGCCCTTAGGACTGTAGTATGATCCGTCCTGGAGCTGTTGTCCCGTTGGTGTTCATGCAAACGTCCTCAGATATCAAAGTGTTCATCTGAGGTCAAAGCCTCGACCACAGTCGTTGGGCAGGTGCATGTCCAGGAATGTTGACCCAGCAATGGCCACATCCATCAATCTCACCAACAAGCTCCGGATACATGGAAATCCACACAAACAAAAGTTATGAGACATGGAAGTGCCACACAAGTACATCTCAATACAGATTTAAAATCTCAGTCACTTTTCCAAATATTTTGTAATTATTTTTAAAACCAGGTCAAAATCAATTGCTCTATTCCAGAATACTCTGCCAATCCTTCTGCAGAGTGTGAAGCTCTTTCTTAAAGGCTTTAGTTGTGCTGTTAACTAGACCTGTGTTACCTTGGATGACATCATGTTGTAGATCCCACCTTTTCAGCTCAAAGCAGCTCAGTGCTATTTGTTCTGTCCAGTCCTTGGAGCAGGTCCCACTCATCTCCAGCCTCAATTCACAGTTACAGCATTTCTCGTGCAATTCATAAACCTTTGTTGGTTATAACTCTAATTAATTTAATCCACATTTGCATAAATTGTCTCAAAGGTAAAATTCTAATTTAATTTTAGCCTTATATTCATTAAGGACACCTCGAAGGACCCCCCTCTTGTCGATGTAAATGGGGCTCTCGAATAAACCTGAAGGAACTGCTGTTTGGTTCCTAAGGTGTGAGGTTCTACTCACGATGTTCTCCGTCACATTGTATGTGAACAAATAAACCAGGATCCTTTAAGGACACATGTTTCCGGTCAGCAGGCAATGCTGGTCTAATGGTCTTACTTTAACAAAACCTCCAAACTTCTGCCTTGCACTGCACCTGTCCCTGATCTCTCAGTTTGTCAGGTTCAAAGTGATGTTACAGGACGTCCTGTCACTGGCCCTGCTCACAGGTGTACTCCCAGGTGTAAACCAAGATGATTATAAGTTCAAAGAACCATGTTAATATTAGCTCTTACTGGTGTCCATATTAATTAACTAATATTAATCCTCCCTTCTAAGCCGGTACCTGCTGTGGTTGGCTTCCATCAAAACAAAATACAAACAAACAAATCAAACGTTCTCTGACATTTTTAGACCCATAGAAAGTGCCCTTCAGGATTTCGTCAAACGAAACCATACAAGCTCTTAAAATGATCAAACCATAAAAATGAAACACAGATAAACCCTGTTTCCACAGATATGGTCTGCTGGAAATCTAATTTAATCTGAAAGGTTCCATCAGATCAAACAGTGCTCCTCCAGAACGGTCCTTCATGTCAACTTTCTTTCTTTCTTTCTTTATTTTTATTTAAACTCTTTAACTGTATTAACACATCCCTACATTACTCTTTTACACGCATCACCTCTTCACTTTAATACAGTTTAAATCTTCTTCTCCCTCTCTTTTTTGAGACCTGGAAAACCCATGGCTCAAAACAAAAATAAATAAAAATAAAAATAATAAACATAAAATCATAAAACGAAAGGCCAGTGCCATTGATCACTTTAAAATTTCAGTCTATCAATTATCGTTTCTAATTATTCGTCTTCTTTATGTTTTCCAAATAGCATCACTGTTGTTTCGGTTATATTTAAAACTTAATTTTGTTCAGTTCAGTTTTAATTTTAGTTACCATTAGTTGTAGGTCTTTACCTGTAACTGTAAGTGGTATCATCCGCAATCATAGTAATATTTTATTCAGTTGATGCAAACATAAAGAACTTTAAAATAGATCAGAACCAGTTTCTCATGATCTATCGTCACAGAACTTTTAGCCAAAGACTTTAAATTCTCAATCTAATTAGAAAATCCTCAGAATATTATTCAATCACTTCAAAGTAATTCCTTTAGAAATAAAATCCTCAAAAACAAAACTCTTGGGTCAGACCCTCCCTTGGGAGTTAACCTTGTAACAGGACAGCCTCCTTCAGCTGCTCAAACACCTCATCTCTCTCTCCTCCAAAACTCCCTCACCATGTGACTGTCGTTTAAAAGAAAGACTTTTCATAAAATTAACTAAGTTCTGTGTTCATTTCTCTGCATTTACCCTTTATAATAACAATTCTTCAGGGGTTTGTTTAGTCCAGACTTGTTCCACACTGTCTCTGTAAAACTCAGTCTCAACGCCAGGTGTTCAATAAATAAAACTCCACGTCTCTTCATTTATTCACATTCACCACCATTGAACTTAGTAATAGTTAGTAATGTTAATTTAAAACATGCAAAGATTAAACCTCTTAAAATTTTAATCTTTAGTTTCCAACGATTTCACTCAGTGTCTTCCATAAACACCTCCAAAGTTCAACCAAAAATATAAATATTATTCAATTCTGTTCAAAAGGACAGACTCTTTGTGTTAGTCTGTTCCAACCTTAAATCAGATTCATCAAAAACTTTTTTTCTCTTTAAAATCACTTCAAGCAGTTATTAAACCCAGTGATCACTTTCTCTTATGCTCTTAAACTTTAACCATTTTTATAGTTTAACACTTTAACTTAAACTTTTCAAATAAACCACCTCCAATCCTGCAAGATTGTTTAGATAGTTTTAACAAGTTTTCAATTCCCGATTACAAATTTACCTTGCAGTTTAAAACTTTACTGTAAAGATGACTCCTTTTAGCATCTATTATTTAATTTTAGTATATACCTTTATTAGAAATTACCATTTCAAAACCCATTGGTCATTATTTATTCTGTCTTCATTTCAGTTTCTCTACTTACTTAGACAATATTTTTCTCAAACAATACTCAAACCTCAGTTGTCGTTTAGTTTTCTGATTCTAAAAACAACATGGTCGTACCAGAAAAATTAAAGCAACTCCAAATGTAGACTATACTTGTTTCCACAGACCTGTCAGAAGGTCAACCAGTTTTCCTAATTAAGTCTCATAAACTTTATTTAACACCATCAGTGCAATCTGTTTCTGTCACTGACACATTTCTACTTCAACATTTTTCAACATTAAAACGTCTGTTTAATGTAAAGGCTCCCACACTTTCTGTTGAGCTCAAACAAAAACAACGAAAAAAAAACATAGTTCCAAAACCAAAACATTTCTTTTGCTCGGACGTGAGCAAAAAGCAGGGTGCCTCGAAGGCCCCGCTAACTTGTGTTGACATTCCTTGTAACTCCAAACAGGGATTGTTTTTCCACCTTTTCCAACACTTTTGTCAGAACCAAACCAGGGAAATACATACTTGTTCATTTCAAATATTTCTTCTGGAAACAAGATATGCTTCACAAAAAGACAATACAGACAACTCTACATGCATAAGCCTCTGAAATGTGGCGGGCGTATTACACATGCCAAAGGCCATAACAGAATACTGAAGGAAGTCATCAGGTGTAATTGGCACGTTCAGTTAAAGGAACCTGCATCAAAATCATGACTGAGCACATGAGTCTGAGAGGGCACATCAGCAAACAGTGACCTATTGGGCTGAATTACATTCACCATTTCTTTCTGCTGAGAATCTAAAAGGTGGAACAATAAAACTGACAAACTTTTTAAAGCCTACGAGTTGGAAAATTTACCCTGAGTCAAAGCCCCGGACCACGAGTCATTTTCAATTTCAGTACAGGACAGCTCCTGTTTACCAGCCGCTAAACTAATTCACGGCTCGGAGTGTTCAGCACTGGACAGCTCTTGCTTACCAGCCGCTAATTTGCGGCTTGGAGCGTTCAGCACCGGACTACGGTGGCCGAGACAGCTCAACACGCTGCAAATGAAGAAAGCACCAGCAAATAAAGAAAACATCTTCATCAGTTTGACAACACGCGCGCTGCAAAAGTTCACAACACATGCAAATACAAAAACGCGCTGCAAATAACACAGACCACAACGGAAATGTTTTAAGAGACACCTTTGAGTGACGAACCCCTAATGGGACCTGCTTATTGTTTGCTCGCCTGTCGCGTTGTTGTCAGTGTTGTTGTCAGTGTTGTTGTCACTGACCTGAAAGGTGAGTTTTTTTTTTTACTTTTAGATCATGATCGTATAATTGCTTAGTCGTTTGGATATTGTTGGCCTAAATATATTGTTCGTCACTCAAATGAGTCCCCTTAAAACATTTACGTTGTGGTCTGTGTTATTTGCAGCGCGTTTTTGTATTTGCATGTGTTGTAAGGATTTGCAGCGCGTTTTTGTATTTGCAGCGCGTTTTTGTATTTGCATGTGTTGTGAGGATTTGCAGCGCGTTTTTGAATTTGCAGCGCGTTTTTGTATTTGCATGTGTTGTGAACTTTTGCAGCGCGCGTGTTGTCAAACTGATGAAGATGTTTTCTTTAATTGCTGGTGCTTTCTTCATTTGCAGCGTGTTGAGCTGTCTCGGCCACCGTACCGGACAGCTCCTGACAGGCCCGCAAATGAATACGGGTCTCAGTGTTCTCAACCCCGAGCAACGCTGCAGACTGGCGTCTGCCACCACCAAGGACGAGTCATTTCGGTCATAATAAGATTTTAACATGTTCACATGGCAAAGGCGTGTGCCACGCCGGCGGTCAGGTGTGAAAATCAAGTAGTCTCTGTCACCCAGTTTCTTTTTCACAACATAACATTACCTCAGGCAGTAAGGGTTGGCAGTAACACATCCAGCACCAGCAGTGACAACAATCTCTCTGAACGTGGAGAAGACGAAGGAGATTGTTGTTGACTTCAGGAGAGCGCACACTCATCATGTTCCTCTGACCATCAACGGTGCGACTGTGGAGAGAGTAAACAGCACCAAGTTCCTGGGTGTGCACATCGCAGAGGACCTCTCCTGGACTGAAAACACAGTAGAACTGGCCAAGAAATCACAACAGCGTCTCTACTTCCTCTGCAAACTGAGGAGAGCCAGAGCCCCACCCCCATCATGTACACCTTCTACTGAGGCACCATCGAGAGCATCCTGTCGAGCTGCATCAATGTGTGGTAGGGCGCCTGCAACGCGTCCTGCCGAAAGACTCTGCAATGCAAAGTGAGAGCAGCTGAGAAGATCATTGGTGTCTCTCTTCCCTCCCTCCAGCACATTTACAGAACACGTCTCATCCGCAAAGCCCTCTACATTGCACGTGACCCCCCCACCCATCACACAGCTTCTCCAGCCTGCTGCCATCAGGGAGGAGAGGACCAGCAGACTGAAGGACAGCTTACTCCACCAGGCTGTCAGGAGCTGAACTCGCGCCCGAACCTTTTCTGCCCCAGGCACCACTGAACTATGACCCCTACCCACACATATATATGATGACATGCACCAGTCTATTTGTGCAGCATTGGTCTGCTCACGACCTCATTCTCCATGGAACTGCCATCATTCCACTACATCATCAGTCAGTTAAATAACTGCTCTTGAGCCCACTTCAATCAGACTTAATAAGCTTTTGTTTTTGCACTAAAAAGTTTTATCTGCACTGTTGCTCACTTCAATGATTTGCACTCTGCCTTTTGCCTTGCGCTGCTTAATTTTGCTTTATTTAACTTTATTTTTGATTTTATTATGTTTTTATAACATTTTCTTAGTTTATAATTGTACAGTTGTATCTACATTTTATATTTTGATCTAGATTTTTAGGCTTTAATGTTATCTGTGTGGGTCTGAGTGTAACGCAATTTCGATTCTCTGTATGTATGTACTGTACCTGTAGAAGAATTGACAATAAAGCAGACTTGAAACTTGAAATAAGGACCACTGTAACAATCCTGTAAACTGGAACCGGAAATCGGTAACAGAACCAAAACCTTTTCACCAGGCAAGAACTCTCCATGTTCAGCCCGCTTATCAAACCACCCTTTCATCTTATTTTCTGCACACTCAAGATTTTCTTTTGCCAGCTCACACGCACGGCAGAGCCTGGACCGAAACAGATTTTGTTTTGTCTCTCCTGGTAACCACTGATATTTTAAGAGCTTCAATGGCCCACGCACCGTGTGCAAAGACTAAGTCACACGGACTAAAGCCTAAAGATTCCTGTAGTGTATTCCTGTCTCTGATAGCAAACATTAACACACATATCCCCTCATCCCAGTCCTTAGCGAACTCCAAACAGTAAGTGCGTAACATAGACTCGGGATGGTAAGCACTGGAGCAACAATGTTAAATGCTCAACTGTTTTAACACTTGGGAAAATCCTCGAGACATGAAATTAGAACCGTGATCTCTCTGGATTATTTTCGGAAAGCCAAACAATGAAAAGAACTTTGTCAAAGCCTTTACAATGGCTGGAGTGGTCATTTTACGCTGGGGAAACACTTCAGGAAACCGAGTAGAAGTACACATGACCGTCCACAGAAATTTATTACCAGACTTTGAGCGAGTAAGAGGACACTCACAATCAACCAAGACCCTCTCAAAAGGCTCACCAACAACTGGGATTGGACACAGAGTAGCCGGAGGTATGGTTTGATTTGGTTTTCTTCCAATCTGACACATGTGACACAATTTGATTTAACTAGCCACATCTTTCTTTAAGCCTGGCCATAAAAGATGCCTCAAAATTCAGTCATAGGTCTTTCTAACCCCCAAATGACCAGAAAATGGATTGTCATGGGCTAGAGATAAGATTTGTTTTCGGTACGGCACCGGAACAACAATCTGGGTCACACTCCGCCAATCATCCCAGCAGAAAAATGCCTTGATAACCATTTTCGCATGAGAATATGGTCACTCAAAAAGTAACCCCTCGACACATTTATATTTTCATCACTCACAATTTGTTCAAACAGCGTTGACAAAGTATTGTCTCTCTTTTGTTCTTTAATTAAATCCAGCCGTGACATAGTGACAGGTTCAGTGTCAATAGTAGAGTCAACTGATGTGATTTTTTCTTTGCTTTCACACAACGAACCGTCATTAAAGAAAGCCCCACTCAGAAATTTTTCACTTAAGTCAAAATCATCATTAATTAACTCACTTCAGCGCTCTGAAGCAGCGCGTGTAACAGCACAAGAAGTAAACACATCAGGATAGTTTTAGCAAGTTTATCTGGACTGTGGCTGACAATAGGTACAGGTGTTAACTCTGGTCTAATCATCACTTTACCTCCTGCCAAATCGTTCCCCATTATAACAGAAACTACATTAATTGGCAAACCAGGCCGCACCCCAACGGCAGCGTCCCCTCACCATAGGTCTGACTGTAGAACAATTTTATGCAAAGGAACACCGATGTCTTGAAGGTTAAAACCGCACAGGGACCAAAAACACTCCTCATGCACCTGATTCACATTTTCACTTAATGTTTGCTGATTCAGCTCATTCTACAAACTCTCTCTCTGCTTTCACTCTAACTACTCAAAGTGCCATAAGCAATTTAATTGCGAAGTTAAATTCCACATCCTGCCAACTTGATCCCATACCTTTCGTTTTGCTTAAGCTGTGTGTCCCTGAGGTTGCACCCTTCATAACACATATGATTAACTGTAGTCTGTCGTCCGGCTCCACTCACACAGGGTGCCCCTCAAGGTTCGGTTCTTGGCCCACTATTATTTATTATCTACCTATATCCACTCGGACATCAAACATGGACTTCAGTTTCACTGCTATGCAGACGATATTCAAATCTACCTCACCACCAGCTCCAATGCCCCATCTCTGCCCGACTCACTAACAGCTTGTATCAGGGACATTAAGTATTGGATGTCCCGGAATTTCCTTAAACTGAATGACAAAAACTGAGATATTATTGATTGGTTCTACTGCCACAATCAAAATGATGAACCAGTCTTTTGATGTTCATGGAACTCACATCAAGCCTTCGTCACTGATCTATAACCTTGATTCGATTCAAATCTATCTTTTGGCCCTCACATTTCTTCTCTTGTTAAAAACTCTTTTTTCCATCTTCGTAACATTGCTCGTCTCAGATCTTCTCTCACCATTGCTGATACTGAAACCTTAATTCACGCATTAATCACTTCACGCCTGGACTATTGCAATGCCTTATTTCTTGGTCTTCCAAAAACATATCTCTAGATTACAGTATGTTCAAAATTCAGCAGCTAGAGTTCTCACCTCCACTAGGCGCTCTGCTCACATTACTCCTCTGCTTCATGACCTTTCGTCACATGCTCAGCCACGCCTTTTTCTCAATGTCTCTAGCATTACCATTAGCATGCTCATTTTTTCAAAACCAAAACCAAATGGGCGTTCCAAAAGACAGACTTGTGCGTTAAGACATATTCATCAACCAAAATAGCGGCTTTAGATACATCAGCAACTTAGTTTTTGTTTAAATATGTAGTTACTCTATCAGAAAGACTGTTCTTAAATTAAAAACAGACTTAGACCCGAGGACCAACACCAAGCTCTAATTCGAGCATGCAAATCTGTGTCTGTTGCTCCAATTTCTTTGTCTCCAACATATTAATATATTGGAGCTCCTTTTCCTTTAAAGCAAGGCGCTCTAATTCAACTTCTAGCTCTTTTAATCTAACTGCTTCATCTGCCGTACTACTAGAGTAAGATGTTCTAGGACCTTTAGGTTTGGTGTGTATCAGTGTCAACGCCCCACGCTCTACCAAAGCATTATAAAGTTGAGTCTTTACCGTAGCTTTCTTTGCTTGCTTTGTGACAACAATGTCATCATGTTCAGCAACTAGCAAGAGACACACAACAAACAAAGCTACTCACAAAAAATACACACCTGCCAGTCCAACCTGAATTACTCCATTAACTCACAAGACAGAAAGTCTACTTTAACGAGCCCCCAAATATGTTACGATCCCGCTAAACAAAAGGGACCTGAACATAAAGTCAAACCACACAAAGTGTAAGGCAACACAAATCAACAATTTATTAATTAAACAGAGGGTTTGGGACAAACCAAAAAGCCATACACAATTAAAGCTCCAACTGTCTATTTAAAATAAGAATCAAGGGAGAACAAAAAGGCAGAGATGGGTCGGCCAAAATGAACAAAAGAGGGCAACAAGCCGAGTCAGCCGCCATTGGACCGTCGTACCCGACGTGCCTCCTCTGTCCCTGCCTAACAAATCCTAACCCTTAAAGTAAAACAACAAACCGTTAAAACAGGACCACCTCGCCCATCACCTAAAAGAACTAACTGAAAACATAAAGAGGAGCTGAACATCTAAGCTGCCCTGGCATCGACACCAGCACAACCAGGAGGCGGAGCTTAGCCGGAAACACGGAGCGAAGCAGAGAGCGAGAAGCCGGCCTCAACATCCTCCTTATAAAGGGTAGCAGCCAATCAGGAGCCCAGATCAGACACACCCCCACTCCTCCTGCAGGTGGAACACACAGACATTTACATGCATTTGTAACAGAGTCCTTTGTGCTCAAGTCCGAGGCAAGTCTCGAGTCCTTGTGTTTGAGAATAAAGGAGTCCAAGTTTGAGTCAGAGCAATAAAAAATTAAGTCCAAGTCCGAGTCGAGGCACAAAACTGATCTTGATGACTACTCCATCTCTGCCCACAACACCAATGCCCTGCACAAGAAGGGCCAGAGTCGTCTCCTCCTTCTGAGGGACAACATGAAAATAGCTAAAGTCATCCCAATCTAAAAATGTAATTATATAAAATATCAAAACAATCCATCCATATGGCTTACAAGCAAATCGAATCACAGAAATGGCTGTAATTGAGCTGGTTGAAAAAATAACATCTACAATAAATAAAAATCCCATAAATGGAATTTTCATAGACTTGAAGAAAGCCTTGACACCATTGATCACAAAGTTCTGTTAAGAAAACATGAAAGATATGGCATCAGGGGCATTGTATAAAGATGGATTGGTGACATTTTATTCTAAATAAAAGAGATTATTTTCACCCAACAAACAAGCTGCTCATAAACTCTAACTTACTGAAAGGTAATCACTTAGTCAAATTTAAAATAGCAAAAATAATGTTTAAAATAAGACAGAACCTGTTTTAGATGAACTCTGCTCCTGACGAACACTCGTGTTCAGTAAACTCAGATCACAACCAACGCCAAACAGACATGTCTGTCTGTTCAGAAAGTTAACCTGTGGAATAGTCTAGAACTAAAACATCTATAAATAGCTTCAAGAAATGACTTATAAACAGATCTCACAATTTAAAGTTCTTTGTTCTTTCTTTAAATATGTTAAAATAATTCTGTGTTAGTTGTTTTTGTGTTATATTTGTGAAAAATAAACTAGTAAGCTATGATGCAGGAAGGGGCTTCTTAGAATGAAGCATTTGTAGTTGGTGTAGAACCTAATTTAACCTAATATGCTTGGACTAGAGTAACCAGAGCACCAGTACACAGACTCACGCTCTGGAATGGGCTTGAGTCTTTTCCCCTCCCTCCATATGTGCACCCTGAACTTAGATGAGCATTGAGCTGGCTCACGATGGCTTACTGACTCTGAAGATTTCCTGGTGGCGTCTCTCACTCTCCTCAAGCTGCAGCTGGATCTTGATGTACTCAGTGTCACCAGCACCAGGTTCTTGTCATAGTTCTTCTCCAGTGCATCCAGTGTGCCCAACATGGCTGTTATCTGAAATAAACATTTAAATGATCAAATGGCCATTGCCAATTTAATTGAATCAGACCCTTATTTACTGCGTGACAGCTGGCCGTATACTTACCTCTACATGCAAAGACTTGAAGACATTGGTGCAGGTTTGATTGAAAGCTGCAGGTCTTGAATCAAGGCCTCCACTTGTTTAATCTCCATCTTGATCCCCTAAGTCTGCTTCATTGTAGGCGTCTGGGAGCTTCTCTAGTTCTTCAATTTTACCATCTTCACTATCTTGTCTGCATATGATTTTGGTCTAATACTCTTCAAGCTGAAATGTGTCATAAAATACTGCAAAATGCTCTCTATACAGGCTTACAAAATATGTGCACACCTTCCCCATTTCAAGCTCCAATCTGTAGGAGATCTCCGCCGTTCCTCGACCACCACCAGGTCTTTGATGGGAAAGGTAGAACTGGGAAGGAATGCATCACAGGTACAACTTCCACTACTTCCTGTCTCATTCCTCCTAGCCCCCTCACTCCACATGCATACACACTAAGGGCATATGGGCACATGAAAATATGAGCACATTAAATTACAGGTGCTGGACATATAATTAGAAAATCATCAAAATGTTGATTTATTTCACTCAAAAAGTGAAACTTGTATATTATATTTATTCATGAAACACTTTTCTTTAACCAAGGAAAATACCAAATTCAGTATCTCAGAAAATTTAAATATTGTGAAAAGGTTCAATATTGAAGAGCCCTGGTGCCACACTCTAATCAGCTAATAAACTCAAAAAAGTGAACAAGCAATAGTGATAACCTGGAGAGGATTGTGACACAAAACCCATTCAAAAACGTGAGGAGATTCAGAAAGAGTGGACTGCAGCTGGAGTCAGTGCTTCAAGAACCACTGCGCACAGACGTATTCAAGACATGGGTTTCAGCTTCGCTTTCCTTGTGTCAAGCCACTCTTGAACAACAGACAGCTTCAGAAGCATCTCGCCTGGGACTGCTGCTGAGTGGTCCAAAGTTATGTTTTCTGACAAAAGTAAATTTTGCATTTCCTTTGGAAATCAGGGTCCCAGAGTCTGGAGGAAGAGAGGAGAGACACACAATCCACGTTGCTTGAAGTCCAGTGTAAAGTTTCCACAGTCAGTGATGCTTTGGAGCCATGTCATCTGCTGGTGTTGGTCCACTGTGTTTTCTGAGGTACAAGGTCAACGCAGCCATATTCCAGGAGGTTTTAGAGCACTTCATGCTTCTGGCTGCTGACCAACTTTTTAGATGCAAATTTCTCGGCACCTGCACCAAGTGCCAAAGCAACCAGTACCTGGTTTAAGGACCATGGTATCCCTGTTCTAACTTGGCCAGCAAACTCGCCTGACCTTAACCCCAGAGAGAAGGGTATTGTGAAAAGGATGAGGCAATATGCAGAAGAGCTGAAGGCCACTATCAGAGCAACCTAAACAGTGCCACAGACTGATCGACTCCATGCCACGCCGCATTGCTGCAGTAATTCAGGCAAAAAGAGCCCTAACTAAGTATTGAGTGCTATACATGATCATACTTTTCATGTTCATACTTTTCAGTTTGCCAAGATTTCTAAACATCTTTCCTTTGTATTGGTCATAAGTAATATTCAAATTTTCTGAATTTGGGATTTTATTATAATCATCAACATTTAAATTAATACACTTTTGAAATATATCAGTCTGTGTGTAATGAATAATATACAAGTTCCACTTTTTAATGGAATTAGTAAAATAAATCAACTTTTTAAGGATTTTCTAAATTATATGACCAGCACCTGTATAAACTGTGTTATCCCAAAAATAAAGCTTTGAGAAAGAGAAACCACGGAACCAGCGTTTTGCCTCTTTTCTCTCTCTCCTCTGATCAGAGCCTTAGAGGCATGCTTTATCATCGGTAACCCTTCAGAGTCTAGAACTGACATAGCGGAGCACAGAGCAGTCCCACCAGAGACAGAGGGAAAGGAGTTCTCTTCACACATTAGTTTTGTCCAGTCTTTTCACTAGAACAAATGTTAAGAGGCAAACGAGGTTAGTTTGGCTAAAAGAGTCAACAGGTTTGTTAAAAGGACTACTGATGGTGCGTTGTTGCACAGCTTTTGACCGTCTATTGACCCTCTTGGATGGAGTAAAAGTCAGTGCTTGATTCAAGCTTTTTTGGCTAAAATAAAATAAAAACCCACAGTGTTGAGCCCAGGGCCAGGTTACGGCTTGACCTCCTCGTTCCTAGAAGGAGTTACATGTGAAGAAAATGTAATGTTTTTTTAAGGAGAACCAGGGGCTGTACCGGGCCCGTGTAGCCCGGACTGAGAGGCCAGAGGCTGGGGAGAGTAGCAGAGGCGGTGCAGCCTGGTGCTGGAGGTCTTGCCTCGGGCCAGGCTCCACCTCTGAGTCCTTCATTGGCCCAGGGGCACAAACACAATCATTGTTGTGTGCAATAATCTTCAGTCTCGGGCTTCTCGACAAGCCCCATAGACAGATGCAAAGCCAGGAAATCCTTCATTTCAGATACACATACAATGTACCGCTTATAAAACCTGGACTGTGGCTTCAGCTGTTTTGAGGATAAAACCCGATGAGCATAACGGTTAGTCTTTATTTGTAACAAGGTTCCAAAAATTGTGTGTGCCAGTGAGTTCATCAAAAGGCTTTATCCACTCCTGATGAACTTCCAGTCCTCATCTTCAGTGATAGGCCCGTAGCTATAATCTCTTCCTCGGCCTCTCCTGGGCCTCCGCCTCTCACCCACATTTCTCTTCTCCCAAACCTGACTCCTCTCCTCTCCGTCCTCCTGTGTTAGAAACTGAAACAGCAGCATGGCCGGAAAAACCCTCAGCTCCACTGGCACCTTCACTCTGGCTGCTATCCTCACTCTCCCTTATTTCATAACAATAACAAGAATAATACAGTTTATTTATATAGCACATTTCAAATGACAAGCATAGACTCAATATAACTAAGACTTACTTGTCAGAAAGTAAATGTTCTCGTCTCACAATTTCTACTCTCACCAACGTAGAGCTCTCACCGACTGCATTCTCCCCACCTGCCACAACGTGTCAAAGGCTTATGTACTAAATCTGAAAATTAAAATGAGCTAAACACAACTTATCTTAATTTTACACCTGACCTATTCAAAAACACAAAGGTTTTTATTTATTTATTGAAATTCACACCTGTATCTTCAAATGCCTATTATTGTACCCAACTTTTCCTTTACTAAAAAAGTCTGTTGGATTTACATAAAAAAAATATATGAATAAAATATATGCTGTTTTAAATGTTCTCATAAAAATCTTTAGAACACAATAAGAAATAAAACCTAATCATATGGAATTAGTATTAGCTCATAAATGTTACAGTTTTGTCACAATATACAAACTCACTCTCTTTGAGACATCAGTAGATTTTTCACTCAACATTACAGCTTGGCTTTAAAAATGACGTGTGTTTTTAACATAACATAGAACTTATATTCAAATAAAATAGTTTTTCAGCACTTGCTTCAGGTTTATTTTTTATATTCATACAGTGATGCTTTTCTTTTCACCACTCCATTAGATTTTCCAACAGCGGCTCTTAATCAAAGCTCACTTAATAAACTCATATTAGTGACTAAAGACACTTGTTTGGGGCTTCATTGAAACGCCTTGTAAAATTAGACTTTAGCTTGCTGCTAACAAGTTACTTTGTGAACCACTGGACGAACAGCTGAATATTTCTCTGATAGGTACTTACCTTGACTTCACCTGACCACTGTCCTGTGGCAACGCCGTGTGAGATGTTTTGCCAAGACCCTTTAAAGGTAGTGAAATAAAACACATAGAATAAGTCTGCCAAATATTTTCAAGTCTCCCTTATGTAATAAAATATGCACATTGTCTTGTTGCAGGAACAAGTACAACTTACAGCCAATGGGAGCACCACAGACTCTCCTGCTCACATTAACAGCATGTCCCAGTGTTGTAGTCGAGTCTCCAGTTTGCGAGTCCAAGTCACTTTCAAGTCCTCAGTGTTTGAGTCCAAGTCCAAGTCCAAGGGTCCAGTGGTTGTGCTGTCGATGTGCAGGACTTGCGAGTCCTTTGTGTTCAAGTCCGAGTCTAAGTCCGAGTCAAGTCTCGAGTCCTTGTGTCTGAGAATAAACGAGTCCAAGTTTGAGTCAGAGCCATAAAAAAGCAAGTCCAAGTCCAGGACTAGAGTACACAAACAGCACAATGCTAACATTATTAAAAGTTATTGTATGAAGGTAAAACTTTTACCTGATGGCAGATTTTCCAGGTCAAACAACAGCAAATATGGAACATGCCTCAAGACCAGCCGTTTTGAACAGCCCTGCCCCACTCCTGTATGCAGGCCATTAAAACAAAGTGGCTCTGGAAAGTAAAGAGTAGCCTATTTTATACAATATGCTTTCACAAAGCATTAGATGAACACGCTATTTAGACGGATTTTTTACATTTAAATTGATCTAAATGAATGATTTATCTTCAAGGCAGTGACGTGCATAAAGCGTTTGCTAACCTTATTATTATCTTTGATAACACTTGTCTGTTCATGCTAAGGTCTGCCAAAACGTGCATCTACATGACTGCATTATAACTCTAGCCGTCATTTAAGACAGTTTAAAGAAATTTTACCTTTAAAAAAAGCTCTCCAGGTCCTAGAGACCCAAGAAGACAAGAGTCCTAAGCTACCGCAGCTGAGTCTTTAAAGCACTAAACTGGTATAAATCGATTATTGATGCTTTTAGCCTAAGCTAGCTTGACGTACGCGTCAGTGCCATGGAAACAGAAGGTCCGGTGGGGCTATATAAGACGGCTCCAGTTAGAATTTTTCACTTCTCACTTGGCTTGTCCAGTGCGTTGCTGAACTGAGTTTCAGATTGACTTTTCCCAGAAAACCGAACGCTGCATACCACAGTATAATCTCTTGGCAAAAATAAACATATTTTAATATTTTGGTATTATCATATGTTTAAGGTTTGCCATATCCTGAGAAATGGCACATGCTTTTGACCTCCCGGTCATCTTGGATTTCTTTTCTGAAGGTAAGATAACTGTTTAATCAAATAAGACTGCATTAGGATAGTATTTATAATATTTTCTGTCCATATAATGTGTTTGATGTGTATTATGATAACCGTTTGTGTGGAAGTAGCTACCAAAGCTAAAATGGAAAATTTAAGAAAAATATATGTTTTGTTATAAACTGACATTTACTCGACGATTTAAATATGTAGTAACGCTAAAAGTAGATTCAATCTGTAGTGAGTAATGCACACTTTAATTTCACCAGAGAATATGTCAGTAAATTATTGAGTTTTAGTTTCAAATTTCACAAATGTTGCAGTGAAACTCTTGGATAAAAATGGCGCCGGAGTTAACGTTCTAAATTGGAATCCATTAAAAATGTTCATCTCCATGGAGACAGTACTTGTCCGTGTTTAACTGTCAGTAGATGGCAGGTGCATACCTGTGTATGTGTTGAACACTAACAACAGGAAAGTTAGACCTAAAACTGCAAATGTTGTGTTACAGAGTCAATTTCAATCAATTTATTTTAAAAGAAATAGATCAACTGTGGCATTGTTGCCTACTGCAGCCTACTGTACAATGAAAGAGAAAACAAAATATAATCCAACAATCAGTCTATTTTGAATTTCACTTTCCACTTCCAAATAAAGTTAGTCACATATAACAGCTGCATTTTAATAAAAGTGTAACTTAGACAGTTTAAATGGTTGAAGTATAATAAGACAGACATGACAGTTGAAGTATTAAACCTGTGCTAATTAGTTTGTATGTTTCTGGTCTTTGATGTTTTAATAAAACAAAGACTATATTATTTTATTCTCCATTGAAGGTCTGGGTCCTGCCGGTTCTGCGGACAATCCTATTTACATCTTCTCGGACGAGGAAGACGTAGGTGAGTACAGGCACTCCAACCAGCTGATGAAATATTAAACCTGTGCTAATTAGTTTGTATGTTTCTGGTCTTTGATGTTTTAATAAAACAAAGACTATATTATTTTATTCTCCATTGAAGGTCTGGGTCCTGCCGGTTCTGCGGACAATCCTATCTATATCTCCTCGGACGAGGAAGACGTAGGTGAGTACGAGGCACTCCAACCAGCTCATGAAGAGGAGGAGGAAGAAGGGTCTGTTTCTTCTTCCACCTCCTCCTCTTCACCTGAACCATCTGATGAAGAGGAGGAAGATTGGGAGGAAGATTGGGATGATGATTATGATGAAATAGACTCTGGTTACGAGAGCCTTTCTGATAATCAAGAGGATGATGAAGAGGAGCAAGAAGATGACCAGCAGTTTCCTCCGGAGGAGTTTTGGGATGGCTGGCGCCAGAGAGACCCTCCTGCTGAAGCTGAAGAACAGGTGAGTCGGCCCCTGGCTCCCGTTCTTCAGCAACCAGCAGAGAGTCCTCCGGCGTTCATCCCTCTCCAGAGCATGCTTGAACATGTTTTCCGTCCTCCAACTCCTCCTTCTTCCTCCTCGGCCCCCAGCGGATCCACCAAACGGTTCTTGGATGAAGAGGACGCTGAGGTGCCTTCCTCCAAGAGGCCACGTTCGGACCAGCCCGAAGAAAGCACAGACGATCCTACTCCATCGACCTCTGCTGGGACGTCCTTCCCCAGTCGCTTTACTCGCTACTTCCACCCCCAACCGGACTCGGACGACTCGGACTCCGACTGACTTCATTTTTGATTTGGCAACAACAACGCCAATATTTTACAGCTTAAACTAGAGCAGATTTTTAAATTAGTAGGGTGTGTCTGTGTGTGATTTAAAAAAAACAAAAACAATATTAGATAACGCAAGAAATGCTATGTGGGATTTTTATTAACATTGAAAACAGAAACAAATACAGTCAACCTACAAAAGAAGTGACTAAAGCTTGTACAAAAACTAATCTGAGATTAGGATTTCCTCCAAAGTACGCCTTGTACTTGTTTTGACGTTTAAGTGAATATATGCTTTATTCCTCCCACACTGGAAGAACTGGTACTGTATAAGACATAATTATTAGAGAGAGAGGGTTGTCCACCAACTGGAGGGTCGATGGTGCGAGCCGCCCTTCTCTGTTCTTGATATATTATTCCTAAAATTTAAATAAAGTAAGGAATACTGTTACTGCCCAAAAGAGTCGAACATATTTAAAAGAGGACACAGGAGGCAAAACAGTTAATTTCAAAAATAGTTTTTATTCATTTAGTTTTAGACTGTTAAGCTTTTGTTTTATCTTGATGTTTTTTCTCTTTTATGTAAATAAAAGAGAATCCAAAACCCTCCCGTGCCCGAAAAAATAAAACAGGATAGTAACAAAAGAAAGGAGGACCTGGTGAGCCGGCCAAACAGAACATAAAGGAAGGAGTGACCCCGGGCCAACCCTGTACAGGGCCGTAGAAGCTGGTGCCAACTCCTCTACCACCCTACACAACACAACCCCTCATTACTAACCTGAACAAAATAAAGAACGATAACTCAGACAGCCGGTCCCATCAGGCCAAACAAAAACAAGGCTAGGCTAACAAGGACTGCAGAGGCATGGAGCAAGCCGGCTGCGCAGCTCCATGCCTCTGCGCAGCGGAAGCGAGGCAACAGCAGAAAAATTCCTACAAAAACCCCTGTAAAAACCAACCATGGCTAAGTAACGTCGAAGTTCAGTGCGACTAGTTGGAATAGGAAACGAGACAATACTCTCCACCTTGGCCTGCACCGGGCGCACACAACCACCACCAACCACTTTACCTAAGTAAGTCACAGTTGCTTGGGCAAATACACACTTTAATAAGTTCACTGTTAAGTTTGCCTCTTGAAGACGACCCAATACCACCTGAAGGTGTTCAATATGCTCCACCCAGGAATCGAAACAAACTACCAAGTCGTCCCAGTAAGCCTCATAAAATGACAGACCCGACAGTATAATCCTCATCAACCGCTGGAATGTTGCCGGTGCATTTTGCATGCCAAACGACATAACATTGTATTGAAAAAAATCATCTGGGGTTACACAGGCTGAGACTTCTTTTGCACGCTCAGTGAGCGGCACCTGCCAGTAACCTTTCAACAGAACAGAACTTGGACACAAACGTAGCCCCACCCACTCGATCCACACAGTCCTCAATGCGAGGCAATGGAAAACAGTCCTGCTTCGTAACATTATTTACTTTCCTGTAGTCCGTGCAAAAACGATCTTCACCATTAGATTTTAACGCAAGCAAAACAGGGAGAGCTCCAAGGACTATAACTGAACTTTGCAATACCATGAGCTACCATCTACTCAACCTGCCGCTTAAGACGGAACGATAAGGGTGTTGTTTTATCGGCACAGTGTCACCAACAACAATGTCATGCATTAATATTGTGGTCTTCGAAGGTACATCAGAAAACAATGACTTTGTCTCATTTAGCAAATCAATTAAATTCTCACGCTGCAAATCAGGAAGGTGTGCCAAGTACGCAGGCAAATCCCTCAATACCTCAGAGTTTAGCAGTTTTCCATGAGTCAGCGCCTCAGACAGAACCCCGCGTCCATCATCATCGTGCGTAACAGAGTTCTCACTGAACGGCGCCTCACCTGAAACTGTCTGTGTGACAAGACACGGAGCGGCCATTTCAGCACTGGACAGCGCCACACGGTCCCGTTCAGCCGCCACAGTAACGCGTCAACAGGTGGGGACACGCACTCAACATAAGGCTTCGACATGTTAACATGGCACAAACGAGACCTACGGCGTCTGTCAGGCGTGATTATAAGATAGTCCCGATCACTAATCTTTTTCTGAATGGCATAGGGTCCACAATACCGAGCCTGTAGACTTGAGCCAGGTATAGGTAACAAAATCAAGACTTTATCACCAGATTTAAACTCTCTGACTTTAGCTTTTCTGTCAGTCTCAGTTCGAAGTTACTCACAAAATCAAGCAGATTTTGTTCTGACTTCGCATAACAACTGGTCTTTTAACAACTTCACAGAGCCACGGACAGTGTTTGCAAACACCAACTCCGACGGACTAAAACCCAGCGACTCTTTAACCACCTCCCTTACAGCAAACATTTGTAAATGTACCCCTCATCCCAGTCTTTCTCTAACTCCAGACAAAGCGTACGAAGCATAGTCTTGAGCGTCCTGATGAAAACGCTCCAGTGCGCCTTGACTTTCAGGGTGATAAGCGCTAGAGTGGCAGTGCTGAATGTCAAGCTGTTTCAAGACTTGCGCAAACACCTTAGACATAAAGTTTGAGCCCTTGTCAGTTTGCACAACTTGAGGTAACCCAAACAAAGAAAAACTTGGTCAGCGCCTTCACAACAACAGGAGTAGTGATTTTACGCACTGGAAAGACTTCTGAAAGCGAGTGGCTGCGCACATGACAGTTATTAGGAACTTATTTCCCGACTAAGTTTGAAGCAGCGGACCCACACAGTCCACCAGAACACTCTCAAAAGGTTCACACACAACCAGAGGAGAGGGAGGAATTGTCTGATTTGGTTTCCCAGATACTTGGCACCAATGACAGGATTTAGTGTGACTCGTGACATCCCCCTTCAGACTGGACCAAAAAAAATGATGCAGAATGCGATTGTATGTCTTCTTAATGCCAAGATGACCAGCTAATGGATTGTCGTGTGCCAGCTTTAAAATCTTCACGCTTCAACAAATACTATGTAGGAATTAGGAGGAGCTCTAGAAACAAAACCAATTCAGCAAATCTTGTAGATAATGCTTTAAAAAGCTTTAAATCAGCAGGACTTTTACCCAGGAATTACTCTGACTATGGGTGTTGCCTAAATAAGTTAAATATAAGTTCCTAAGGGGCATGACCCAGGAGGTCGAGGGTCGTGCACTAACTGGAGGGTTGTAATGTGACCCTCGCTCCTCTGGCTCATGTTGTATTCAGTAATCATATCCATTTAAAAATCAAAGCGTCTAAATATTGTGCTGGAATTCCATTATAATTCAATTTGAACATAAAACAAAGTTAGTAAATCCTCTAAAGTACTGGATAAAGATTGTTTAAAACCAGAAAGTGGGGTTTGACTCAAGTAATTATTTTCTTTACATAATATTTTTAACATACTATTCTCAGTAACTCTCAGCTCTATGTTTGGCATCGTCGCCAGTATTTTACACTTTTATCTTTCTATTAATATTAGTGTGAGTGTATGTGTCAAGAAAAACAAACAACCAGAAAAAACTAAACAAAATAGAAGCTAAAGCAAGGAAAGTGATGTAGTATTTCATCAAATTAACATTAAAAATAATAATTAAAAACAATACAGTTAATCTAGACGAGTTAATCTGAGAAACTAAACCTGATGGTTCAGTTTTCCCAGGATTTCCTCCAAAACACGCCTTGCACTTGTTTAAAAGTTTAAATAAATATACACTTCATTCGTCCCACACTGGGAGAACTGGTACGGTATAAGGCAGGTCATGAGTAAAGGGGTTGTCCACCAACTGGAGGGTTGATGGTGCGATGCCCACTTCTCCGTTCATGATAAATGATTATGTCAGGAAGTATTGTAATGCTACACAAGTGGGTAAAGACCGAGACAGTTCTTTCCAGAAGAGTTCTCTTGACTCCACTTAAACTGTGGAGAACATATTTAGAAAGAACTCTTAGTCCAAAGTAAATAGTGTAGTGAGAAGTGTAGCAATGGTTCAGGGGTAGAGTGGGTGATCTGTCAAAGATCACAACATATCCCTCTCATGTTGTGTAAGTTAAGTTCTAAGTTATAGAGGCAGCAGTGTCAGGAGCTAGAGCAGATGGTCCACTAACTGAAGGGTGGCTGGTGCAATCCCCAGCTCTTCTCTTTATGTTTTTAAAGCCAAAGGTAAGAAATGTCTTTAGATTTCTATCAACAATGTTATTTATTTCTTTTGTGAAGTCTCACTCCAGATTTGTCTTCTTTTCGCATAAAAGTCTGTGACAGATAAAGAAAGGTATCCAGTAAAATGAACAGCTCTGGATATAGTCACATTGTTATATTTTATACTGTCTAATGAATTATTTCTGTGGTTTTCTTTTTCTTCAGAGATGGCTGCTGGCCTCACAGGTGTAACCTGTCCCGGTAAGTCTTGATCTGTAAATAATAACTAACTGTTTAATTCATATAAAAAATATTTTTGACAATAATATCTGCACTTTTAGCATCCAGAAACCGAGAAGAAGTCTAATCCTGCCAGAGTGTGACCTGTCCCCAACATGATCCAGTTCAGGAGAAGAGGATGAAAGCCAGAGTGCTAATCTCAAAAACAAGTGAGAAGGCCTTCTACCTCAAATCTATTATCTCAGCTGTTACACTGAAGAAACAGTTTTAACAGATGTCTTTTATTTTCTGCAGAAAATCTAAAAATGTATTTTCTGATGACATTCTTGTCTGCTAAAGTCAGAAGAACACAGTGGTAAGAAAAAATAAACTGTATTGTATTTTTTTTGTGTGTGCTCCTGAAGCAACTTTCTGTCCATTAATAACTGTTTTGTTGTAGTTGCAAAGGAAGGCTGCAGGAATGGAAAAGGTCCCGTGAAGCCAGTGGAAGAAGCCCAGCCTACTTCACATCAAGACTAAAAAACACTGCATCATTGTCTCCACATGAGACAACAGCACAAAGAGCATTTGATGAAGGGATGAAGGAAGAATGAATAGAAGACTAAAATGAAAATTGTTTCAGAATTAAATAAATTACATTAATTTTCAAGTGCAAACATTTTGAATTTATTTATAAAATCATAAGAATTTATTTATTTATTTTGAACGATCATTACTGACAGAACCACACAAACCTTTCTGCACAAAGAAGCCTATTTCAGAAACACTTGTATGTCTTGCTTCACAGTATCCATATTATATAGAAAGTTAATTCAAAATACTTTACACATTTTATAAAATGCATCAATACACCCAAACTAAAAGCTAAACAGTCATCAGAACATTTGGAGAGTGATGCAAAATTGATGTTGATTACTATCTTCTGGAAATAAAAGAAAATGTGTTCAAAGTTCACCAAAAGTTTCTGTGTTAGATTCTTGGGAAAGTATAAATACTGCTAGAAAAAAGCTATTTTAACAGGACATAAACTGAATAAGATTTATAGGTAATTATGTGGTTCCCGGGCATATAAATACAATAAAACAATGTACATTATTTTGTTTCAAAAATTAAAGAGTAAATTGTAAGTATACCAGTACCAATTGAGGAGAAAATCAACACTGACCTATACTATTTAGTAGATTGTGTTGGTTTCTTTGAGTCTTTATTCTTTATTCTTTTTCTTCTTCCTCACTTTCTTGCTTTTGGGTTTGACCTCTGGCAGCTTGGGGTTCAAAGATGGCCCAGACCTGGTCAGGTCAGAAGTCTGGCTCATCTCAGGATCCGAGCAAACACCCTGGACAGAGGGACTTTGCCCGGGTGGAGAGGAGCGAACCATCCAGCAGGTCAGGCTGGGAGAAGGACCTCATGGCTGGTGAACTGCTGGGTCTGTAATGTGTGCTACTTCCTAACATGGGGAGGTGGATGTGTTCATTTCTGATGTAACGGCTGCTGTAGGACATGACAACATGTTGCCAGGAACTCAGAGGGGTGGCAGAGAAGGGGTGGGCCCCGGCGGAGTCCTCTTTGGCTCTTGGAGACATGTCCACAGAGCCATGTGGCGTGACTGCCTCCACGGCCGTCTGAAAGGTTTTAAGGATACGGTCGCGTTTCTGTTTTTCCTTCTTCTGTCGGGATTCCACCTTCTTCAGATGGCGTCGGTGATTCCTCATCATCTGTTTTCCTGTATCTGCTAGTCCCCTGCAGGAATAAAAATGTCCCATTGATGGCATCAGTAACATGTCACTGATGTCTCTAGAAGTCATTCAAAATATGACTCACCTGTAATCTACCATTCCTGTCCTGTCACGGTCAAGTCTCTGAATCAGCTCCTCTCTCTGGTACTGATCCTAAAGTAGTGTTGATCGCTATTAACAAAAACAAGTTTTAAAGACACATTTTGGCATGCTTTTAATTACTGTAATAAATGTCTATGACTAGTGCTGTTGACTAAAGATTAAGAAACACATAAATAAAATATCATAAAATAATTTTTAAAGGCAAAAAAAAATCACAAACCTGCACTTCTTTCTGAACTCACAACTGGATCTCGCATGGTGCCATCTTTGTCAATATTTTGAAAGAAATCCCAAAGTCGCAGTTTGCGCTCATCTAAATAATCCTTTAAAAATCAGAGAGGACATAGTATATTAACACCAACAACAATGTATAAACAAGAACAGATCTAAGGTAACGATAGTGTATGACAAAACGGACCTGGAGGACTTTCATTGGATCAACAGGTTTTGGGGACTTCTTGGCAATAAAGCCTCTCACCCCACCATACTGAACATCCAGACTGGGCTGACATGTCCAACAGATGCACAAAGCTCTCATTTACCAGAACGCTCTGATTGTTACACATAACAGTTTTTCTATTATAATTATGACACTACACATGGAACATTGATGCTCACACAAATGTTCATTTCCCTTTACCTGGAACCAACAGCCTTCAAGGATTACAGATTTACACATTTGACTCTTTACCGACCCTTTTCAGATCCTTACAACTGTTTATTCAGACTGAGGAAAACCGAAGGAGATTTGATTAGCAATTCTTTGCTAATCAGCCCCAGATGTTCCCCGATGTGTGTTAAGAGACAGCAACAAGGAGTAAACCTTATTAACAACTTTGTTTTTCACCACTTCAAAGGACAATGTAGGTGCTATCTTTCCAGAGACCAGACGGACTAGCGCCAAAGTTGACACAGTAATCTTTTGATATAAAGCGTCAATTGATAAGACTCCTCAACTCAATAAGAATGTCTTTGATGTATTCCTCTAGAATGATCGAACACTGCCCTCTTTTGGTTAAGCAGAGTAACGACTCTGCTTCGAATTTGAAGACCATCTTCATGTTTTGTGCATTAAAAGTGTGCTTTAAAGTCTATCGTAGTTAATGTGTACTCTTCATATTGTTCCTTACAAGATCTTGAGTGATAATGATATAAAAGACTTCTTTCTTCATCACCTTTACAGCTGTCTGTGTAATAAAATGAATTATTCTATGCTTTCAGGTCACGCATGGAATGCATGAATAATGCGCATGTGTTTGGTATTAACAAAATCGTAAAAACATTTCCTATGCCTTTATGCTACAATGCAAAAGCAATATTTTAAATGTGTTTAATTTCTGTTATTTGGTGGAGCAGAGAAGTTTATTCCCAAATGCTAAACTTTAGTAAAAACTCCCCTTTTACCAAACCACGTGAAACATGCCTCTTTTCGGCCAGTACAAAAAGTAGTGCGCGTCGGAAATCTAGCTCTGCTTCTTGTTATCTCGCCTCTTCTACTTGGTCGCTCTTCTCGCCTCGTCTCGTGTCTTCTTCTCTTAAGCTTGTTTCTACGCTCTTGCGCACCTTCTTAAATCTCCGCTATTTAATTTACTTTCGTACCTTTCAAGCTTCTAGCCCGCAGCACAAACCGTGCAAACGTGAATTTTTCATCTTTTTAAAGACTCAACGCATTGATTTTGTTTTGAAAAACTTTCCTGCTGGACAACGTCATTGTTAAACTTGTATAATCTTCAATAAAACCCCCAAAAGACATTAAAGGTTTCTTTGTTTTTATTAAGAAATGTTCGAAAACTAGGAAGAATTTGCTTCCTTTAGATTGAGACTTATTAACATAATTAGTTCCCAGAACTATGAATCTGGGTGGTGCCCCCTAACGAGAGAATATTCAGCAGAGCCGAGATCCCAAACTGGCAGATGGCTTGCCAGTTCACCAGCCACAACCACCAGAGGGGCGCATTTATGGTTTTCCACTTTTAAAAGTGACAGACCACTTTGATGGTTTATGATGACTGACGGCCATGGTTCTAGCCTCTACGAAAACAGTCCGGCCGTCCGGCCACTTTTGTTAAAACGGCTGCTCGGACTTTGGCCACGTATCCTAATGTATATGCGACTTTACTCAACAGGTCAGAGAAAAATAGAATATATTTATATTATTAAAAATGCACACACATAATTGAAATAGAAAAGGCGTTTTGACAGCTGTTATGATCAAAGCCGTAAATCGTTAATTATGTGCTCATCTATACAAACTATGTGTTTGGTACATTACTGTTAGCCTAGCCACTTAGCCAGACTATGAATCGAGCTCAGAGTGATTTTTGGACTTAGAACGCAAATGACCACCAATTATTTGTTCTTCATGTTAATATAGTAATTTGTACGTTTTTATACAATGTGCTATTCACGTTTAGGAGAAATAAAGAAGCGAAAAACATGATTCTATTGTGGTCTCTTTTAATGCCACCTCCTTTTGATGCAGTTTTAATCAGAGGTCAGGTCACTTTCTGAAAGACAATATTTAAATACAATGGCTTCTTATAGTTTATTCTTATAAGTATGCAGTTTTATAATATAAATCTTTTAAATGGCATAGTATTTACACACATTGTGCTCTACTTGGTTCAAACACTACTTTATATTCACCAAAAGAGGGCGACAAAGACTTTATTTACTCCATGTATCAATGGTGTATGGGCTGTAGTCCTGCAGACAGATCCCTTGACAAATTGGTCGTTTTGACAAAGCCAGTGCCTTAGGTTTAGATTTAAATATCTTACACTGTTAAAAAATTATTACAAACTCCTCGCTGGTAAAAACTTTGATAATTTAACTGATCTAAAGTAATACACCATAACATATTTCCAACAATTTGCAGCTGAACAAAAAAGGTGTTTTAAAAAAAGGTGTTTTAAAAGTGAAAACCACTTTTAAAAGTGGCAAGCCATAAATGCCCTCTGGTGGTTGTGGCTGGTGAACTGGCAAGCCATTTGCCAGTTTGGGATCTCGGCGTCTCTCAAAATATTTTGACATCAAAATATTAATTTATTAATTTACATAATTTATATTCATATTGATTATTAATTAATAGATATTCACTGTAGGAGCCAGAATGGTATATTTTATTCGTCTCCGGATTGCTTTTGTCTGGTTGCCAGGGTGAGGTGTGGGTCATGTGGGTGTAGGCGGTGACAGCTCTTGGTTTCAAAGGTGGCACTCACTGTCACTCAGGTATAGGAGGAGAGAGGGAAGCGGGGTAGCCGTAGTATTTGTTGACTGCAAGCGTTTGCTAAACATTCACAATCTGAAGTATTTTAACTGTGTACATGTGCCAACTGAGCAGTCAATTAAATAAACCGTACAAGCATCCATTCTGGGACTCGTGTCAATG
The DNA here is from genome assembly GCA_024349245.1 of Neodontobutis hainanensis. Lineage (NCBI taxonomy): Eukaryota > Metazoa > Chordata > Actinopteri > Gobiiformes > Odontobutidae > Neodontobutis > Neodontobutis hainanensis. Next base: position 38,944 of record JALDNG010001217.1, read on the forward strand.
TGTTTAAGCCGCAGCTCGTCACGCAATATACAGGACCCGTACTCGGCCTCTCCAAGCGGCAAGGAAACTAAGGAGTCGCTGCTACATTCACTACACCTTATACACACTGAGGAAACGCTGTAAAGTAAAAGTACTTACTTTAAATGCCATCACGGCTTCTGGTCGCTAGAAGTACCTCAGGACAAAGATGGCTTCGCAGCAGTACCGGAACATCATCATTTGGTCTTCTTCCAAATGCTGCTGGTCCTGGAGCTTCCTGTGGATGCCCAGCATGCCTCTGATACTGAGGACTCTCTGGCAGTCTTGGAGAGTCGGCTGAACAGGCCTAGAATGATTAGATGAAAAACAAAAACAAATAAGCCATTGTTCCAATATTAAATTTAATGACTCTGCATTAAATGAAAAGTAACTAGTACTAGTGGATAACAAATCACTTGCAGCGCCTGGTGGTCAGTGATGGGATTCAGCCTGTGCGTCCTGTGCAGCCTCAGGGTCATTCAGGATCAAAAAATGTCTTTCACGCAGGTCTTCCAGAAGAGCCTTTCTGGATGCCTCATCGTAGCGCTTGACCATGGCATTGTAGTCCCAGGTTCTGCCTCGAAGGGTCCAGGCCTTCGTGGACTTTTTGGCTCTCTCCACCTCTGCTTTCCTCTCCTCATCAGTCTGGTTCTTCATGCAGAGCATCAACACGTGGTTAGGCAGCATCTCCTGTGGCTTGAAACACTGCAAAGGAAAGGAAATGATCGATCCTTGTTGTTGCAACAAACAACAAACAAATAACCAATGCCTGTAATACACACAAACATAGAGTCCATTGAAATACTAATGAGTTGGGTCACTGCTACTTAAGTTGATTTATACACAGAAACACAAAGTAAATGTAATGTGGATAATTGGCCGTCCATCCTTTATGACTTTAGCCATCTTCACTGCAGTTGGGTCAAGTTTTGAGCATTTTGCTGTCAGCGAGAACATTCCACTCGCCGTCTCTTCTCTGCCCTGGGGTCCTCTTCAGAGTCGTCAGACGAGGAGCTGCAAAATTAAAAAGGTTTTAAGGTTACACACTGACAAACTGATGGATGAGCATTGAGAGACATAATTATAACTGTTTCAGATAACTGCATACCGTGTCAGCGAGCTGAGCAGGTTTGAAGTGGCCACAACAGTGTCCAGAGTCTTCATCCAGTAGTGCTGGTTTGCCACTGCCGTCGAATGGGCCATGTAGGGGCCACAGACGCCTTCTGCTCCTCTGTGAAGTTGGCAGCCACATCTGTCTCCACGGTCCTGCGTATCTGCTGGCTCGGGATGTTTGGCAGTTTGTAGCTGCAATGGGGCAGAAATATGAGATGAAACTCCCAAATTTGAATCATTTTCTTTGAGGCTGAGCCGTTTAATAAATGCACAAATACGTTATTAGTTGAATGCTAATCCAACATAAACTTTTAGGTCTTATGGACTGCTGTTAATACTTACTGTTGGTGCAGACGAGCGAGGTCATTGGTTGCACTTCTAATCTTGGTGCCTGACGATGACACAAACAACTTGTTAGACTTGAGCCATGTGTAGTATGCGTCCAGCATCTGCAAAGAGAAAAAAAAAAAATAGATCTGATAATATCTGTTGGTTCATTGCTGGTGACACTATGTTTCATGGTAAGGCAATTTAGCAAAGTGTACTTACTGCTGCCTCCTCCATTGTGAGGGCAAACACGGCGATCTGCATTGTTGCAGTCTTGTGTTCACTTACTGCAACACACACCTTTCCACCAGAATTTTTTCTCGTCCCACTCTGCTGTCCATAAAAACAAAAAACAAAAAAAAACACAGTGAATAACTGACATAAACGTCCTCTTTGCAGACTACCTAATATAATCTGTTTAGGCTGATGCCCCCACAAAAACTGAGGTCTTACTGACACTTACTGTTATTCCCTCCAATGCTCCTGGTCTCTGGAAGTGGCCGAGGATCAGGATTGCTTCACAGTAATACCGGAACATGGTCTTTTCCTCTGAAGCCATGTGGTCACCTTCCAGCAGACTCCCATAAATGGACAGCATGTCTTTCTTGGCCTTCTGGAGGACGGCCTGGCACTCCTGAAGGCTCTTCTCACCCTCTGTGAACCGGTCATACCTAGAATGACATACAAGACCACAATGCGGCGGAGAACTACACATGTCTGTATCACATAACCCCATATGTACAGCCAGCACATAAGTACAATCAACATGGAGGAAGTCATTAAAGAAAAACAAATGGAAAGCAGATTAGCAACTGACCTGGTTTTACACATGACCTTGCTGTTGGACTTGGCCACTGGCTTTCTGATGGAAGCGAGGAGGTCGATGTAGGCTTGGCACTTCCTTTAGTCAGGATCTGCTGCAGCCAAGCTCAGGTGGGTCTTCAAACACTGAACAAACCGGATCATGTTTTTGATATAGTTCAGAATGGTGGCTGGGCCCATGTAAGCGCGCCGGAGTTGGGTGAGGTAATCTTTGGTCTCAGTGGACTTTAGCAGGAAGTCCAAGCTGACTTCATCCCCACTTGGCTGGATGTACCTCAGCATCCTGGAGACGTTGTCTACCTGTGATGAAGTGTGAGATTATGTAGTGAGAAGAAAAGCCACACACCAGCCAGCCACACCCCTAATAAAGCTCTGTTGTATCCGAGTTACCTTCCTATATGGAATGTAATAGCTGCTCTACACGTGCTGTGCTACTATATATTAAAACATTTCCGGTCACAGAGAGTAATACGGAGCAGACTTTTTAAAAAATCAAATGGGATGCATCTTACCTCCTGCTGGCAGTTTGGGACCAGCAGGGTGTTGATCAAGTAGCCCTTGAAGTAGAGCTTTTTAGAGCCCTATTTGTGTCATCTTGACCCTGACATTTATGCTGTACTGAGCTTGATCTCTGAAAAAATACAGACAGAAGAAAATGAGCTCAAACCTTGCAGTTTGTTCACAGTTTCTGGACTGATGTGTGCGAGGTTTAGAACTTACTTTTGCCATGTTCGGTCGCTTGGATCGGTGGTGCTGCTGCTGCTTCGGAGCTGCTATCCTCCACCACCGAGGCCGAGCCACCGGCCGCCGAGAGCTGACACCGCCGCCGAGCTGACACCGGCTGCTACAGAAGGTTCACTGGCTGTGGGAACGGCAGCCGTGCTGGTGGACCTCTCTTCGTACTCCAGGTCTGCTTGGTTAGAAGCATTAGCCACAAAACTTTCTTTGGAGGAGCTCTTCCAGAAGAGCCAGCCCAGGTTTGTAGGGGTAACGTTTGAGCATTTCCTTGTAGTCCCAGCTCCGGGCTTGCCGTGTCCACACCTTCGCAGACTCCTTGGCTCTCTTCGCCTCCTTCTGCTGTTCTTTGGTTGCATTTCCTTTCATGCAAACTTTGCTCAGATGCGTCAGCATCTCCTGTGGTTTTTCACACAGCAAGTGTGCTTGAACTGGATGCACTTGACCTCCCCCCTCCCTTTTTCCAAGATAGGTCACTGTTGCTTAAGTTAACTGTTAATCTGTAATGTGCTCCACCCACGAAGACAAACAAACCACCAAGTCATCAAGATATGCTTCACAAAAAGACAATACAGACAACTCTACATGCATAAGCCTCTGAAATGTGGCGGGCGTATTACACATACCAAAGGCCATAACAGAATACTGAAGGAAGTCATCAGGTGTAATTGGCACGTTCAGTTAAAGGAACCTGCATCAAAATCATGACTGAGCACATGAGTCTGAGAGGGCACATCAGCAAACAGTGACCTATTGGGCTGAATTACATTCACCATTTCATTCTGCTGAGAATCTAAAAGGTGGAACAATAAAACTGACAAACTTTTTAAAGCCTCCGAGTTGGAAAATTTACCCTGAGTCAAAGCCCCGGACCACGAGTCATTTTCAATTTCAGTACAGGACAGCTCCTGTTTACCAGCCGCTAATTTGCGGCTTGGAGCGTTCAGCACCGGACTACTGTGGCCGAGACAGCTCAACACGCTGCAAATGAAGAAAGCACCAGCAAATAAAGAAAACATCTTCATCAGTTTGACAACAAGCGCGCTGCAAATCCTCACAACACATGCAAATACAAAAACGCGCTGCAAATAACACAGACCACAACGGAAATGTTTTAAGAGACACCTTTGAGTGACGAACCCCTAATGGGACCTGCTTATTGTTTGCTCGCCTGTCGCGTTGTTGTCAGTGTTGTTGTCACTGACCTGAAAGGTGAGTTTTTTTTTTTTACTTTTAGATCATGATCGTATAATTGCTTAGTCGTTTGGATATTGTTGGCCTAAATATATTGTTCGTCACTCAAATGAGTCCCCTTAAAACATTTACGTTGTGGTCTGTTGTAAACTTTTGCAGCGCGCGTTTTGTCAAACTGATGAAGATGTTTTCTTTATTTGCTGGTGCTTTCTTCATTTGCAGCGTGTTGAGCTGTCTCGGCCACCGTACCGGACAGCTCCTGACAGGCCCGCAAATGAATACGGGTCTCAGTGTTCTCAACCCCGAGCAACGCTGCAGACTGGCGCCTGCCACCACCAAGCCATTTCGGTCATAATAAGATTTTAACATGTTCACATGGCAAGGCGTGTGCACGCCGGCGGTCAGGTGTGAAAATCAAGTAGTCTCTGTCACCCAGTTTCTTTTTCACAACATAACATTACCTCAGGCAGTAAGGGTTGCAGTAACACATCCAGCACCAGCAGTGACAACAATCTCTCTCTGAACGTGGAGAAGACGAAGGAGATTGTTGTTGACTTCAGAGAGCGCACACTCATCATGTTCCTCTGACCATCAACGGTGCGACTGTGGAGAGAGTAAACAGCACCAAGTTCCTGGGTGTGCACATCGCAGAGGACCTCTCCTGGACTGAAAACACAGCAGAACTGGCCAAGAAATCACAACAGTGTCTCAACTTCCTCTGCAAACTGAGGAGAGCCAGAGCCCCACCCCCATCATGTACACCTTCTACTGAGGCACCATCGAGAGCATCCTGTCGAGCTGCATCACTGTGTGGTAGGGCGCCTGCAACGCGTCCTGCCGAAAGACTCTGCAATGCAAAGTGAGAGCAGCTGAGAAGATCATTGGTGTCTCTCTTCCCTCCCTCCAGCACATTTACAGAACACGTCTCATCCGCAAAGCCCTCTGCATTGCACGTGACCCCCACCCATCACACAGCTTCTCCAGCCTGCTGCCATCAGGAGGAGAGGACCAGCAGACTGAAGGACAGCTTACTCCACCAGGCTGTCAGGGAGCTGAACTCGCGCCCGAACCTTTCTGCCCCAGGCACCACTGAACTATGACCCTACCCACACATATATATGATGACATGCACCAGTCACTTTGTGCAGCATTGGTCTGCTCACAACCTCATTCTCCATGGAACTGCCATCATTCCACTACATCATCAGTCAGTTAAATAACTGCTCTTGAGCCCACTTCAATCAGACTTAATAAGCTTTTGTTTTTGCACTAAAAAAGTTTTATCTGCACTGTTGCTCACTTCAATGATTTGCACTCTGCCTTTTGCCTTGCGCTGCTTAATTTTTCTTTATTTAACTTTATTTTTGATTTTATTATGCCTTTTATAACATTTTCTTAGTGTATAATTTATAATTGTACAGTTGTATCTACATTTTATATTTTGATCTAGATTCTGTGTGGGTCTGAGTGTAGCACGCAATTTCGATTCTCTGTATGTATGTACTGTACCTGTAGAAGAATTGACAATAAAGCAGACTTGAAACTTGAAATAAGGACCACTGTAACAATCCTGTAAACTGGAACCGGAAATCGGTAACAGAACCAAAACCTTTTCACCAGGCAAGAACTCTCCATGTTCAGCCCGCTTATCAAACCACCCTTTCATCTTATTTTCTGCACACTCAAGATTTTCTTTTGCCAGCTCACACGGCAGAGCCTGGACCGAACACACTGACAAAATCCAAAAGATTTTGTTTTGTCTCTCCTGTTAACCACTGATATTTTAAGAGCTTCAATGGCCCACGCACCGTGTGCAAAGACTAAGTCACACGGACTAAAGCCTAAAGATTCCTGTAGTGTATTCCTGTCTCTGATAGCAAACATTAACACACATATCCTCATCCCAGTCCTTAGCGAACTCCAAACAGTAAGTGCGTAACATAGACTCGGATGGTAAGCACTAAATGCTCAACTGTTGTTTTAATCACTCGAGACATGAAATGAACATTAACCATTCTCTCTGGATTATTTTCGGAAGCCAAACAATGAAAGAACTTTGTCAAAGCCTTTACAATGGCTGGAGTGGTCATTTTACGCTGAAACACTTCAGGAAACCGAGTAGAAGTACACATGACCGTCACACAGAAATTTATTACCAGACTTTGAGCGAGTAAGAGGACACTCACAATCAACCAAGACCCTCTCAAAAGGCTCACCAACAACTGGGATTGGACACAGAGTAGCCGGAGGTATGGTTTGATTTGGTTTTCTTGCAATCTGACACATGTGACACAATTTGATATAACTAGCCACATCTTTCTTTAAGCCTGGCCAAAAAAAATGCCTCAAAATTCAGTCATAGGTCTTTCTAACAAACAAATGACCAGAAAATGGATTGTCATGGGCTAGAGATAAGATTTGTTTTCGTACGGCACCGAACAACAATCTGGGTCACACTCCGCCAATCATCCCAGCAGAAAAATGCCTTGATAACCATTTTCGCATGAGAATATGGTCACTCAAAAAGTAACCCGAGAAACATTTATATTTTCATCACTCACAATTTGTTCAAACAGCGTTGACAAAGTATTGTCTCTCTTTTGTTCTTTAATTAAATCCAGCCGTGACATAGTGACAGGTTCAGTGTCAATAGTAGAGTCAACTGATGTGATTTTTCTTTGTTTTCATACAACGAACCGTCATTAAAGAAAGCCCCACTCAGAAATTTTTCACTTAAGTCAAAATCATCATTAATTAACTCACTTCAGCGCTCTGAAGCAGCGCGTGTAACAGCACAAGAAGTAAACACATCAGGACAGTTTTAGCAAGTTTATCTGGACTGTGGCTGACAATAGGTACAGGTGTTAACTCTGGTGTAATCATCACTTTACCTCCTGCCAAATCGTTCCCCATTATAACAGAAACTACATTAATTGGCAAACCAGGCCGCACCCCAACGACAGCGTCCCCTCACCATAGGTCTGACTGTAGAACAATTTTATGCAAAAGAACACCGATGTCTTGAAGGTTAAAACCGCGCACAGGGACCTTAGAACCAATAGCGGTTTTGTTACTCAGCTGTAAAACCCCTTCAAGGATAAAAGACTGAGAGTGTCCCTCAATATTTTCACAGGGATTTTACGACTATGTCCAGACAAAGAAACAAAACCATCCATTACAAAAGGCTTAAAGTCAGTGTAATCACAGGCTTCAGCAGGCAAATGCGACTCCTTCCCCTGACTCACAGTCTTGATCAAAACTACGGGTTTAACGTTCTTGTTCTTCAGCACTTGACAGTGAGCGATTATATGACCCCTTAGTCTACAATAGAAACAAGTGACAACATTAGCTTCTGTTTCCACATTACCAGACATAATTTACGTCACATGCTCAGAGGACAGACACGCCTTTTTCTCAATGTCTCTAGCATTACCATTAGCTCGCTCATTTTTTCAAAACCAAAACCAAATGGGCGTTCCAAAAGACAGACTTGTGCGTTAAGACATATTCATCAACCAAAATAGCGGCTTTAGATACATCAGCAACTTAGTTTTTGTTTAAATATGTAGTTACTCTATCAGAAAGACTGTTCTTAAATTAAAAACAGACTTAGACCCGAGGACCAACACCAAGCTCTAATTCGAGCATGCAAATCTGTGTTTGTTGCTCCAATTTCTTTGTCTCCAACATATTAATATATTGGAGCTCCTTTTCCTTTAAAGCAAGGCGCTCTAATTCAACTTCTAGCTCTTTTAATCTAACTGCTTCATCTGCCGTACTACTAGAGTAAGACATTCTAAGACCTTTAGGTTTGGTGTGTATCAGTGTCAACGTCCACGCTCTACCAAAGCATTATAAAGTTGAGTCTTTACCGTAGCTTTCTTTGCTTGCTTTGTGACAACAATGTCATCATGTTCAGCAACTAGCAAGAGATCATCTTTTTGACACCGATGCAAAACCTCCAAAGTGGGAGCAGAAACAAACTCATCCAGATTATACTCCATGTTTAAACCCAGAATCAGGCCAGCCACAAGACAAAAGGCTAACACACAACAAACAAAGCTACTCACAAAAAATACACACCTGCCAGTCCAACCTGAATTACTCCATTAACTCACAAGACAGAAAGTCTACTTTAACAGGCCCCAAATATGTTACGATCCCCGCTAAACAAAAGGGACCTGAACATAAAGTCAAACCACACAAAGTGTAAGGCAACACAAATCAACAATTTATTAATTAAACAGAGGGTTTGGGACAAACCAAAAAGCCATACACAATTAAAGCTCCAACTGTCTATTTAAAATAAGAATCAAGGGAGAACAAAAGGCGAGATGGGTCGGCCAAAATGAACAAAAGAGGGCAACAAGCCGAGTCAGCCGCCATTGGACCGTCGTACCGACTTAACTCCTCTGTCCCTGCCTAACAAATCCCAACCCTTTAAGTAAAACAACAAACCGTTAAAACAGGACCACCTCGCCCATCACCTAAAAGAACTAACTGAAAACATAAAAAGAGCTGAACGTCTAAGCTGCCCCTGGCATCGACAGCAGCACAACCAGGAGGCGGAGCTTAGCCGGAAACACGGAGCGAAGCAGAGAGCGAGAAGCCGGCCTCAACATCCTCCTTATAAAGGGTAGCAGCCAATCAGGAGCCCAGATCAGACACACCCCACTCCTCCTGCAGGTGGAACACACAGACATTTACATGCATTTGTAACAGAGTCCTTTGTGCTCAAGTCCGAGGCAAGTCTCGAGTCCTTGTGTTTGAGAATAAAGGAGTCCAAGTTTGAGTCAGAGCAATAAAAATTAAGTCCAAGTCTGAGTCGAGGCACAAAACTGATCTTGATGACTACTCCATCTCTGCCCACAACACCAATGCCCTGCACAAGAAGGGCCAGAGTCGCTCCTCCTTCTGAGGGACAACATGAAAATAGCTAAAGTCATCCCAATCTAAAAATGTAATTATATAAAATATCAAAACAATCCATCCATATGGCTTACAAGCAAATTGAATCACAGAAATGGCTGTAATTGAGCTAGTTGAAAAATAACATCTACAATAAAAATAAAAATCCCATAAATGGAATTTTCATAGACTTGAAGAAAGCCTTCGACACCATTGATCACAAAGTTCTGTTAAGAAAACCTGAAAGATATGGCATCAGGGGCATTGTATAAAGATGGATTGGTGACATTTTATTCTAAATAAAAGAGATTATTTTCACCCAACAAACAAGCTGCTCATAAACTCTAACTTACTGAAAGGTAATCACTTAGTCAAATTTAAAATAGCAAAAATAATGTTTAAAATAAGACAGAACCTGTTTTAGATGAACTCTGCTCCTGACGAACACTCGTGTTCAGTAAACTCAGATCACAACCAACGTCAAACAGACATGTCTGTCTGTTCAGAAAGTTAACCTGTGGAATAGTCTAGAACTAAAACACCTATAAATAGCTTCAAGAAATGACTTAAAAAGAAACAGATCTCACAATTTAAAGTTCTTTGTTCTTTCTTCTTTCTGTTAAAATAATTCAGTGTTAGTTGTTTTTGTGTTATATTTGTGAAAAATAAACTAGTAAGCTATGATGCAGGAAGGGGCTTCTTAGAATGAAGCATTTGTAGTTGGTGTAGAACCTAATTTAACCTAATATGCTTGGACTAGAGTAACCAGAGCACCAGTACACAGACTCACGCTCTGGAATGGGCTTGAGTCTTTTCCCCTCCCTCCATATGTGCACCCTGAACTTAGATGAGCATTGAGCTGGCTCACGATGGCTTACTGACTCTGAAGATTTCCTGGTGGCGTCTCTCACTCTCCTCAAGCTGCAGCTGGATCTTGATGTACTCAGTGTCACCAGCACCAGGTTCTTGTCATAGTTCTTCTCCAGTGCATCCAGTGTGCCCAGTCTGTTATCTGAAATAAACATTTAAATGATCAAATGGCCATTGCCAATTTAATTGAATCAAACCCTTATTTACTGCGTGACAGCTGGCCGTATACTTACCTCTACATGCAAAGACTTGAAGACATTGGTGCAGATTTGATTGAAAGCTGCAGGTCTTGAATCAAGGCCTCCACTTGTTTAATCTCCATCTTGATCCCCTCTAAGTCTGCTTCATTGTAGGCATCTGGAAGCTTCTAGTTCTTCAATTTTACCATCTTCACTATCTTGTCTGCATATGATTTTGGTCTAATACTCTTCAAGCTGAAATGTGTCATAAAATACTGCAAAATGCTCTCTATACAGGCTTACAAATATGTGCACACCTTCCCCATTTCAAGCTCCAATCTGTAGGAGATCTCCGCGTTTCCTCGACCACCACCAGGTCTTTGATGGGAAAGGTAGAACTGGGAAGGAATGCATCACAGGTACAACTTCCACTACTTCCTGTCTCATTCCTCCTAGCCCCTCACTCCACATGCATACACACTAAGGGCGCATATGGGCACATGAAAATATGAGCACATTAAATTACAGGTGCTGGACATATAATTAGAAAATCATCAAAATGTTGATTTATTTCACTAATTCCATTCAAAAAGTGAAACTTGTATATTATATTTATTCATGAAACACTTTTCTTTAACCAAGGAAAATACCAAATTCAGTATCTCAGAAAATTTAAATATTGTGAAAAGGTTCAATATTGAAGAGCCCTGGTGCCACACTCTAATCAGCTAATAAACTCAAAAAAAGTGAACAAGCAATAGTGATAACCTGGAGAGGATTGTGACACAAAACCCATTCATAAACGTGAGGGAGATTCAGAAAGAGTGGACTGCAGCTGGAGTCAGTGCTTCAAGAACCACTGCGCACAGACGTATTCAAGACATGGGTTTCAGCTTCGCTTTCCTTGTGTCAAGCCACTCTTGAACAACAGACAGCTTCAGAAGCATCTCGCCTGGGACTGCTGCTGAGTGGTCCAAAGTTATGTTTTCTGACAAAAGTAAATTTTGCATTTCCTTTGGAAATCAGGGTCCCAGAGTCTGGAGGAAGAGAGGAGAGACACACAATCCACGTTGCTTGAAGTCCAGTGTAAAGTTTCCACAGTCAGTGATGCTTTGGAGCCATGTCATCTGCTGGTGTTGGTCCACTGTGTTTTCTGAGGTACAAGGTCAACGCAGCCATATTCCAGGAGGTTTTAGAGCACTTCATGCTTCTGGCTGCTGACCAACTTTTGAGATGCAGATTTCTCGGCACCTGCACCAAGTGCCAAAGCAACCAGTACCTGGTTTAAGGACCATGGTATCCCTGTTCTAACTTGGCCAGCAAACTCGCCTGACCTTAACCCCAGAGAGAAGGGTATTGTGAAAAGGATGAGGCAATATGCAGAAGAGCTGAAGGCCACTATCAGAGCAACCTAAACAGTGCCACAGACTGATCGACTCCATGCCACGCCGCATTGCTGCAGTAATTCAGGCAAAAAGAGCCCTAACTAAGTATTGAGTGCTATACATGATCATACTTTTCATGTTCATACTTTTCAGTTTGCCAAGATTTCTAAACATCTTTCCTTTGTATTGGTCATAAGTAATATTCAAATTTTCTGAATTTGGGATTTTATTATAATCATCAACATTTAAATTAATACACTTTTGAAATATATCAGTCTGTGTGTAATGAATAATATACAAGTTCCACTTTTAATGGAATTAGTAAAATAAATCAACTTTTTAAGGATTTTCTAAATTATATGACCAGCACCTGTATAAACTGTGTTATCCCAAAAATAAAGCTTTGAGAAAGAGAAACCACGGAACCAGCGTTTTTGCCTCTTTTCTCTTCACACATTAGTTTTGTCCAGTCTTTTCACTAGAACAAATGTTAAGAGGCAAACGAGGTTAGTTTGGCTAAAAGAGTCAACAGGTTTGTTAAAAGGACTACTGATGGTGCGTTGTTGCACAGCTTTTGACCGTCTATTGACCCTCTTGGATGGAGTAAAAGTCAGTGCTTGATTCAAGCTTTTTTGGCTAAAATAAAATAAAAACCCACAGTGTTGAGCCCAGGGCCAGGTTACGGCTTGACCTCCTCGATCCTAGAAGGAGTTACATGTGAAGAAAATGTAATGTTTTTTTTAAGGAGAACCAGGGGCTGTACCGGGCCCGTGTAGCCCGGACTGAGAGGCCAGAGGCTGGGGAGAGTAGCAGAGGCGGTGCAGCCTGGTGCTGGAGGTCTTGCCTCGGGCCAGGCTCCACCTCTGAGTCCTTCATTGGCCCAGGGGCACAAACACAATCATTGTTGTGTGCAATAATCTTCAGTCTCGGGCTTCTCGACAAGCCCCATAGACAGATGCAAAGCCAGGAAAGCCTTCATTTCAGATACACATACAATGTACCGCTTATAAAACCTGGACTGTGGCTTCAGCTGTTTTGAGGATAAAACCCGATCAGCATAACGGTTAGTCTTTAATTGTAACAAGGTTCCAAAAATTGTGTGTGCCAGTGAGTTCATCAAAAGGCTTTATCCACTCCTGATGAACTTCCAGTCCTCATCTTCAGTGATTGGCCCGTAGCTATAATCTCTTCCTCGGCCTCTCCCTGGGCCTCCGCCTCTCACCCACATTTCTCTTCTCCCAAACCTGACTCCTCTCCTCTCCGTCCTCCTGTGTTAGAAACTGAAACAGCAGCACGGCCGGAAAAACCCTCAGCTCCACTGGCACCTTCACTCTGGCTGCTATCCTCACTCTCCCTTATTTCATAACAATAACAAGAATAATACAGTTTATTTATATAGCACATTTCAAATGACAAGCATAGACTCAATATAACTAAGACTTACTTGTCAGAAAGTAAATGTTCTCCCTGGAGTCAGAGTCTGCAGCAGACGGCACAACGGCTTGGCGCTCATGTTCTCGTCTCACAATTTCTCTCACCAACGTAGAGCTCTCACCGACTGCATTCTCCCCACCTGCCACAACGTGTCAAAGGCTTATGTACTAAATCTGAAAATTAAAATGAGCTAAACACAACTTATCTTAATTTTACACCTGACCTATTCAAAAACACAAAGGTTTTTATTTATTTATTGAAATTCACACCTGTATCTTCAAATGCTTATTATTGTACCCAACTTTTCCTTTACTAAAAAAAAGTCTGTTGGATTTACATAAAAAAAAATATATGAATAAAATATATGCTGTTTTAAATGTTCTCATAAAAATCTTTAGAACACAATAAGAAATAAAACCTAATCATATGGATTTAGTATTAGCTCATAAATGTTACAGTTTTGTCACAATATACAAACTCACTCTCTTTGAGACATTAGTAGATTTTTCACTCAACATTACAGCTTGGCTTTAAAATGACGTGTGTTTTTAACATAACATAGAACTTATATTCAAATAAAATAGTTTTTCAGCACTTTGCTTCAGGTTTATTTTTATATTCATACAGTGATGCTTTTCTTTTCACCACTCCATTAGATTTTCCAACGGCTCTTAATCAAAGCTCACTTAATAAACTCATATTAGTGACTAAAGACACTTGTTTGGGGCTTCATTGAAACGCCTTGTAAAATTAGACTTTAGCTTGCTGCTAACAAGTTACTTTGTGAACCACTGGACGAACAGCTGAATATTTCTCTGATAGGTACTTACCTTGACTTCACCTGACCACTGTCCTGTGGGCGCCGTGTGAGATGTTTTGCCAAGACCCTTTAAAGGTAGTGAAATAAAACACATAGAATAAGTCTGCCAAATATTTTCAAGTCTCCCTTATGTAATAAAATATGCACATTGTCTCGTTGCAGGAACAAGTACAACTTACAGCCAATGGGAGCACCACAGACTCTCCTGCTCACATTAACAGCATGTCCCAGTGTTGTAGTCGAGTCTCCAGTTTGCGAGTCCAAGTCACTGTGGTTGAAAAAATAAATATATTATTGTGGAATAAGTTTGAGAGAAAACAACAGATCTATTTTGGTGATTTATTTAAGGAAAAAAAGAATTCAGAGACATCTTTTGCAAAAGGAGGAATGAGCATACAAATCTGTCTGTGTACAGGGTTGCATGAACAGTCCCAATGTTAACTAGGCAGGCTTAGAATTTATACTGAAATCACAGCAGATAAGAAAAATGAAACACTGGCTCTCAGAGAGTGAGCCGTCTAACATGAATCAGCATTTGTCTCTGTATAAGACAATTGTATCAGTTTGAAAACAGTAGCACAGGTGGTGCACATATCATTCTGCTGCGGTCAAGGACAGCACAGAGCATGTGAAAGAGGAAAATATCATTTTCCCATTACAATTCCCTCCTTTTGATCAAACACAATTGATTAACCAAAATCAATCAAAAGTCAATGAGGTTACAAAACATAAATCAAATTAACCTTAGCTTTGTGAGTTGTACTACTGTCGTGGTGCCAAAAAACCCAGCCGAGGGCTGACTAAATCAAGCAGAAACATTTCATACTATCAGTAGCTGACCTAACGCTGGGAAAAGAAGACCACAGCTACTCCCTCACAGGCGGCGTAACTCACTAAGGTTAAACATAAGCATTAGATGAAAAATATTCACAAAACTAATCACTTTGTAAAACTTAAAAACCTTCAAGTCAATTAACACTTTACCTCAAAGAAAGCATTAGTGAAAAAAAAAACACCACATGTAAGTCCACAATTTTAGCCTTAGCGTGTCTAAAATAACAAAAATTAAAATTATCAGGTTCAAAAGCTGTGATTGCTTTGGTGACTATATGTCACAATCAAGAGCAGAGGTGTCTGAGTTGTGGTCTTAGTCATGTTGAGGCAATTCAACATAGAGTTTAGCCAGTTGCAGGTTAAAAAGAGAAGTCACTAATCTTCGGATGAGCGGGATAATGCAGCATGAGACAAGGAAAAGAAGGATAATAGCCACTAAAAGTAGGCCTGCGAGTTTAGTTAACCATGTTTTCCAAACACCGCCCATGAACCAAGACCACCCGTCTGGAGTGAGGGTATCAGAGGCTCGTTGGCGAATTAAAAGGTCATTCATATGTGAGATGATATGTGTCAGATTGTCAAGATCCTCAGGGGCCCAGGTACAGCACTCTTGGCCAATGACGTGGCAAAGACCTCTTGAGGCAGCTAAAAGATAGTCAAGGCCCATGCGGTCCTGTAGTTCAGTATTTCCTAATATTTTCAGTAATTTGGTAGTTTGTTCAAAACCTTGCGTGGTGAGACTAGTCAAATTCTCAAGGTCTGTTATAGGAATATTTTATATCCATATATTTAACCAGAGAGACACGGAGACCGATTATAATTTAACAAGCAATGGTCAGGTTTTAATCCTTGCAAGGAGAAGCAAAGCAGCACAATATTACAGCGGAAGGTTTGCTTAAAGATGTAAACATAACATGGGATTATATACAACACAGTGACGTCCTTGGTGAGAGGCGTTCACAATGGTCCAGGAGAAAGAGTCCCGTGACAAGCCATGTCTCAGTCTTGTTATGTCTACTTCCTGCTTGGATTAGAGCAAAGGACATGACATGAATTTGACATGACCTGAGAGAACTATAAGCCCCAGTAACTCTAAACATAATAATTAAAATTATTATAACATTCCCCCTCTTTATGCTAATAACAATTAGCATAAACAATCTACTAGCTTGAGTGTGAGTTGTTTACTTTTGACAAAGCGAAAACCCAGCAGGGCATCTGACCTAGCCTAAGTACACTTGACCATTTGACCTAACGCTGGGAAAAAAGTCTTTGTCCACCTCTTGCCCCAAGGCGGCGTCAACACACAAACATCAAGCATTAACTATATGTAATCACTTCAACTGAATCTCAAACACATTTCAAATCAAAGACAAAAATGATTATACAGGATATGTTCACAATCAAATGGGACTCCACAGAGTCAGGCACTGATTCTTCAAAATCAAATTCATAAAGTCCATAAATCAAAACACAGTGTCACTCCAAAAGCGTAGAAAAATATGCCAGAGTTTAAGCTGGTCGGCCCATCGGACTGCTGGTCGCCCCATCGGACTCAAGATCTCTGGCCTGTCCCTGTCACAGAAATAAAAACACATGGAGTGAGACTTATGCACATTCTTAATGATTAAAACCAATTCTCTTAAGCATCATAACTTCAATGAACCATACGGCCCTTAGGACTGTAGTATGATCCGTCCTGGAGCTGTTGTCCCGTTGGTGAACATGCAGATGTTAACGTCCCTCAGATATCAAAGTGTTCATCTGAGGTCAAAGCCTCGACCACAGTCGTTGGGCAGGTGCATGTCCAGGAATGTTGACCCAACAATGGCCACATCCATCAATCTCACCAACAAGCTCCGGATACATGGAAATCAACACAACAAAAGTTATAAGACATGGAAGACATAGAAGTACATCTCAATACATAATTAAAGTCTCAGTCACTTTTCCAAATATTTTGTATCTATTTTTTAAAACCATGTCAAAATCACTTACTCTATTCCAGAATCCTCTGCCAATCCTTCTGCAGAGTGTGAAGCTCTTTCTTAAAGGCTTTAGTTGTGCTGTTAACTAGACCTGTGTTACTTTGGATGACATCCTGTTGTAGATCCCACCTTTTCAGCTCAAAGCAGCTCCTGTGCTATTTGTTCTGTCCAGTCCTTGGACCAGGTCCAACTCATCTCCAGCCTCAATTCACAGTTACAGCATCTCTCGTGCAATTCATAAACCTTTGTTGGTTATAACTCTAATTAATTTAATTCCACATTTGCATAAATTCAATTCTAATTTAATTTTAGCCTTATATTCATTAAGGACACCTCGAAGGACCCCCTCTTGTCGATATAAATCTCAAATAAACCTGAAGGAACTGCTGTTTGGTTCCTAAGGTGTGAGTTCTTCTCACGATGTTCTCCGTCACATTGTATGTGAACAATTAAACCAGGATCCTTTAAGGACACATGTTTACTGTCAGCAGGCAATGCTGCTCTAATGGTCTTACTCTCACAAAACCTCCAGACTTTGCACTGCACCTGTCCCTGATCTCAGTTTGTCAGGTTCAGAGTGATGTTACAGGACGTCCTGTCACTGGCCCTGCTCACAGGTGTACTCCAGGTGTACTCCAAGACAACTATAAGTTCAAAGAACCATGTTAATATTAGCTATTACTGGTGTCCATATTAATTGTAACTAATATTAATCCTCTTTCTAAGCCGGTACCTTCTGTGGTTGGCTTCCATCAAAACAAAATACAAACAAACAAATCAAACGTTCTCTGACATTTTTAGACCCATAGAAAGTGCCCTTCAGGCTTTCGTCAAACGAAACCATACAAGCTCTTAAAATGATCAAACCATAAAAATGAAACACAGATAAACCCTGTTTCCACAGATATGGTCTGCTGGAGATCTACTTTAATCTGAAAGGTTCCATCAGACCAAACAGTGTTTCTCCAGAACGGTCCTTCATGTCAACTTTCTTTATTTATTTTTATTTAAACTCTTTAACTGTATTAACACATCCCTACATTACTCTTTTACACGCATCACCTCTTCACTTTAATACAGTTTAAATCTTCTTCTCCTCTCTTTTTGAGACCTGGGAAACCCATGGCTCAAAACAAAAATAAAAATAAAAACAATAAACATAAAATCATAAAATGAAAGGCCAGTGCCATTGATCATTTTAAAATTTCAGTCTATCAATTATCGTTTCTAATTATTCGTCTTCTTTATGTTTTCCAAATAACATCACTGTTGTTTCCGTTATATTTAAAACTTAATTTTGTTCAGTTCAGTTTTAATTTTAGTTACCATTAGTTGTAGGTCTTTACCTGTAACTGTAAGTGTATCATCCACAATCATAGTAATATTTTTTCAGTTGATGCAAACATAAAGAACTTTAAAATAGATCAGAACTAGTTTCTCATGATCTATCGTCACAGAACTTTCAGCCAAAGACTTTAAATTCTCAATCCAATTAGAAAATCCTCAGAATATTATTCAATCACTTCAAAGTAATTCCTTTGGAAATAAAATCCTCAAAAACAAAACTCTTCCCTCCCTTGGGAGTTAACCTTGTAACAGGACAGCCTCCTTCAGCTGCTCCTCATCTCTCTCTCCTCCAAAACTCCTCACCATGTGACTGTCGTTTAAAAGAAAGACTTTTCATAAAATTAACTAAGTTCTGTGTTAATTTCTCTGCATTTACCCTTTATCATAACAATTCTTCAGGGTTTGTTCAGTCTAGAATTGTTCCACACTGTCTCTGTAAAACTCAGTCTCAACACCAGGTGCTCAATAAATAAAACAAACCACGTCTCTTCATTTCCTCAGATTCACCACCATTGAACTCAGTTAATAGTTAGTAATGTTAATTTAAAACATGCAAAGATTAAACCTCTTAAAATTTTAATCTTTATTTTCCAAAGATTTCACTCAGTGTTTTCCATAAACACCTCCAAAGTTCAACCAAAACATTATTCAATTCTGTTCAAAATGACAGACTCTTGTGTTAGTCTCTTCCAACCTTAAATCAGATTCATCAAAAAACTTTTTTCTCTTTAAATCACTTCAAGCAGTTATTAAACCCAGTGAGCACTTTGTCTTATGCTCTTAAACTTTAACTACTTTAACAGTTTAACACTTTAACTTTTCATTTAAACCACCTTCAATCCTTCAAGATTTTTTTTTTAACATATGTTTTAACATATAGATACAATTTCAATTCCCAGATTACACATTTACCTTGCAGTTTAAAACTTTACTGTAAAGATGACTACTTTTAGCATCTATTATTTAGTTTTAGATATATACCTTTATTAGAAATTACCATTTCAAAACCCATTGGTTATTATTTATTCTGTCTTCATTTCAGTTTCTCTACTTACTTAGACAATATTTTCTCAAACAATACTCAAACCTCAGTTGTCGTTTAGTTTTCTGATTCTAAAAACAACATGGTCATACCAAAAAAAATTAAATTACATCCCAAGGTGGACTATATTTTTCCCACAGACCTTTCAGAAGGTCAAACTGTTTCCTAAATAAGTCTCCTAGACTTTGAATCGGATGTAAAGGCTCCCACACAAAATTATTGTGGAGCTAACGTCAAAACCAAAACAAAACGGAAAAACCAAAACACTTCTCGCTCTGTTCTGTGAAAAATTCCTGTGTTCCCAAACAAGGTTTGTTTTGGGAGAGGAAAAACTCTCTCTGTTAGGAAATACCTACTGTGCAATTCACTTCAAGACACATTTTTAAATTCTTCTGATTACAAAGTGAACATTTTCATAAACGTTATATCGTGTTTTGAACCACATTGATATTATGGACCTCTATTAGCTCGTACTAATAGATACATACCCTTTGTCTCGCAAAATATTAATCAATACTTTTATTTTGGATCTAAAGTTTGGATCTTTTAACATTTTCACTTTGGATCTAACATTTTCACTTCCGTGTTCTGTCTTTGTGTGTGTTTTAAGTGGCACTATGTGTGTGCACATGACTTAACTCCTAATGTCCAGTCAGTGTTGCTCAGTGTTGCTCCTGCTGTGGCCTGGGTCTGGGCCTCCACACTTTGCTCTGCCCCTCGTCACGCTGCACCCCCACCACCTCCAATCCCCGGCCCCGCCTGCTCCGGTGACCATAGGAATTTGTCTATTTTCCTCGGAGAAAACAACATAATCAGTTTTCATTTCAGGCTTTGTGTCATTGAGAAAAGCCTCTTTCTTTTTGTTAAATTCAGTGCATATTACACTACATTCTCAAAATGTGCTCGGCATCTTACCGCCTTAGTGTCCGAATCGCTGCGCATTGGGCAGACCCCTTCAGGCCTTGGTGCAGCGGCTGGGCCACAGGAGTGTGGCGGGGGTTTGGACAGTCGTGGGACGGCATGCTGCTGTCGAGGTAGGCGGAGACCCAGAGGCTCACAGGAGGACACATTTGGAACAAAATATATATGTCGTCAAATCTTTAATCTCCTCTCTACTGTGTCACACAAACGTAATACAATATCTGTTCTTTAACAGACTATTTATAAACTTTATCTCATAATTCAAAAGTACATTCAAAAGCACATTTACCTTCTGTAGATGTCTGTTTGTGTGCATATGTGTTTCTGTTCCTGACCTGTTCAAGGGTCAGTCAAAGGTCCTTCTCTTGTCTGGACCCAGTGTCGGCCTCCTCTCCTCTTCTCAGTGCCCCTCCTCTGCCACGCCCACCACAGCCCTGCTCCCGGTCTCCATGGCAACCATGGCCAATGGTGCATTTTCCCTCGGAAAAATACATTACATTCACATTAAGGTCAAGTTTCACACAATTTCCAACTTTAATTTACAAATTCCTCTTTGGTCTCTCTCAATAGATACAGTTTAAAATAAATACAGATAAACATTTGTCTAGAATATGTTCATCTCACCGTTTGTTTTGCTGCTGTCTTTCTGCAGCGTCTCAGCCGACAGGAGCAGGTGTGTGTGGGAGAGGCACAGGGAGTTTGAGGTGCACTGGTTTGAGCGGAGAGGCCGAGACCTGAAAATCTCACAGGACATAAAAAATACAAATGATTAGTGTTTTGAAGTCCATGTGTACCTTTCTTTTTTTAAAAACTCATTTTTCTTTTCACAAAATGGCTTCTCCCCCTTTTTTTTTTTCTGTTACACTGAAGCCTAGAAAATATCTTCCATAAGCTATTTTTAAGCCATTTTTCTTTCTCGTAATTCTTTAAATCACTGCTTTCAAGTCAGTTCTCAAACTTTTTCTACAAAACCATTAACCCTTTGTTAATGTTCACATTCTTAGACATTAGACATTCAACAATGGCCCATTCATACAACATTAATCCTAATACACAGCTTTTTTTAACTGGTTTTAACTTTAGGTCAACATTATACATTATATTATTCTCAAAAGTATAAGCCACTCACTCTTGTAGGCTTTTCTTCTTACTCAGATGGATCAAAATAAGGTAAAATCAACTGAACAATTGTGTCACAATGTTAGATTTTCTGTTACTATTTTTCTAATTAACTCCTCGCATGCAGGTATTTGTAATTTACATAAATACAGAAATACGTATTTCTTGCTATTTTTCCTCAGATGGATCAGATTCTCTGAGTCACATTAACTTATTTTAGCTTAAGCTTTAAGTTAATTCTTTTTCACATTCAGGCTGACTGATGTTAGTTCTCATTATTCAGACTGAATCAACTTCTTCCAATAAAATCAACTGCATTCAATCCACAGTCGCATCACAATCACTCTCTCAACCACACTTTTTACTCAGACTTTACTCACTAACCCTTCAGGTTAGATAAACTTCATTAAAGCCACTTCTTCTGTGGGCTTTGTCTCACTGCGTCACACAGTGAACACTTCAAAGCAGGCCTGCGTTTCCAAGTCTCAGACTAGACTTTGGACCGGACCTATGTATCTCACTTAAAGGTGTTAGGCTAAGAATCTCGATAATAGTCCATACTCGAGTTACCTGTGCGTCCAACGCACCCGTGACCGACGTCCAGAGGTAAAGGCCAGCCTTTGAGGACGCGGCGCGTTAGGACCCGTGTTGCTGATCTGTATCAAATCTTGCCCTCAACCGGACCAGCTACATCCAGACCTCATATTCCCTATTGTAATCAGGCATCTTCTCTATATCGAAGAGCTCGACGTGATCATTCGTGGGAGTCAGATTCAAAGACCCATAAAAACTCAAAGAGCACCAGGTATCTAGACAGCTTACAATCCAGCAAGACTACAGACTTTAACACCGATCAACATCAAACTTGTCCCGTTATGGCCTCACTTACACGTATAGGTAAGGTCTTGACACAAAACACACGCTTTTTTTTCCTCCGTCCCACTGGACGGACAGTGTCCAGCGTTCTTCTACCAATATGATAATCACATGTAAATATTCTCAGATAAACACATGCAATCACCGAACCAGCAGAAGTAACCCAAACCACTACTTCCGGAAGGTTTGTTCATTCCATTCACCATTCACACAAAAATAAATTTTTTAACCCAGCTGGTTACCTGAATCAGAATTCCAATAGTCCAGTTGTTCTTCAGCCGGACGTCTTTGAATGTCTCCTCTCTTTTTCTCTCTTTTTCTCTCTTTGTTCAGATATCGTCACTGAGTCTCACACACAGATAGTGAAGGTCTGGCCCGACTATTTAAAAACAATAGTCTCAGGACTTACAGAGAAATGCTTTGTGCATTTCCCCCGTGCACGTCAGTTTCACTTTTCTGCATGAGAAGCATCAGGTATTGATATCCCGGACGAGCCCCCAAATGTTATAGGAATATTTTATATCCATATATTTAACCAGAGAGACACGGAGACCGATTATAATTTAACAAGCAATGGTCAGGTTTTAATCCTTGCAAGGAGAAGCAAAGCAGCACAATATTACAGCGGAAGGTTTGCTTAAAGATGTAAACATAACATGGGATTATATACAACACAGTGACGTCCTTGGTGAGAGGCGTTCACAATGGTCCAGGAGAAAGAGTCCCGTGACAAGCCATGTCTCAGTCTTGTTATGTCTACTTCCTGCTTGGATTAGAGCGAAGGACATGACATGAATTTGACATGACCTGAGGAGAACTATAAGCCCCCAGTAACCCTAAACATAAGAATTAAAATTATTATAACAAGGTCTAAAGCAAGTTTATCAATGGCATGGGCGTTATTAACTGTTCCCCACCAGGAACAAAGCCCCCAAATAATTTTAGGTTTGGGGCTATTCTAGTGCGTGTGTTTCGCTTGGAGCGGTGATGAGAGCCAGGAAGTAACGATGTGAATAATCAGTGTGATAAGAATGCAATGTATCAGTAAGTACCACACCAGGCTTAAGTTTGGCCATATGACAGGTGCCGCACCACCCTGGGGGAAGGACCTGATATACCTTGGGACCACATTGCCACACATAATGGACAAGCTGTCCATAACCGTCCTCACTGGAAGTCCATCAATAAAGACGGACATGAAAAACAGCCGGGTTACAGGGAAGAGAGGTATTAAGTCTTCCAAGAAAAGGTGCACCCCACTTATTGGTGCAAGGCACAGTGGCAGGGAGGCCACAAGCAACAGGCGAAGTAAAATTACAGTGTTGGGTGGCTCCTACAAATGTACGGTTGCTAGAGCAAGCTAGCTCAAAACAAACAGAGACAGTGAATGAGATATGGGCCAGACAAAGCATTATTGGAGTATACAAGGCTTTTTTAGTGTCCGTGCGTATTGGTAAAGCAGTAACATTGTACCATCTAACGGGTATGATTAAAATTTATCCAGGTGTGGTTGAGAAGTGTAGTATCAGTTTTCAAAATTAATTTGTCATTTTGCAATGAGGATGTAATGCTAAAAGCTAACAGGACAGATACAGTTTCAGTAAGGTTAGCAGGAAACGGTTGCATTGGAACAGAATGTCCTCGAGCATGTGGTATGCCTGCAAACATAGCAGGAAGTATTGGTGTATTTTCTCGCCCAACTGCAGGGCCATTATCCAGGAGTTAGGTGTGATTGTGACATTGTAATAGACTGAGCGCCGAACACGGTGGGGTTTGTCAGAGGCGTGGTCAGACTTGGCAGAGTTGTGTTAGTAGTAGAATGGGAAGTGTGGTCTGTTAATAGCCAGAGTAGATATTACAATAAGTGAAGATAAAAGTAACAAAAAGCACGTGGTTCCCCTTAGACCACACAAGCCTGGGAGTCTAAACGGATGCCAAGGATGATGTCCGTCCATTTTTAATGTTCAAAGATCTGTTCAATATCAGCGATAATTAAATGATAGTAACAAATAAAATAAAATTAAGCAGTTATCATAACATTTACACGTATGAGTATGTAATGATTGTTTAATAAATCTTCAAAAATTAATCATTAGAGCAATTTTAAATGCAATAAAGAACCCAATATATATATATATATATATATATATATATATATATATATATATATATATATATATATATATATATATATATATATATATTTGTCAGTATAAAACTGGTTATCAGTGATGTGAGGAACTGTGGGACAGATGAGTGTGTGTCACATGTTATAGTTACGCTGTTGAATTTGCTGAAAACGGTCAGCTCTATTTCTTCAGGTGGTACAGAGTCTTTCATAAACTTGATTGTAGGTGGGACCAGCTCTCGGTACTGGTCTCAACGTTGAACTGCATTCACCAGAGCAGTTTCAGCGGAGGAGGTGAGCCAAAATCTCACCTCAGTCTTCCCATGTAGTCAACGATGGAGGTAGAGCTAAGGTCTCACCTCAGATTTCCCACGAGGAGCTTGTTCTCGGGACAAGCCTCTTACTTTTGTGATCATTCACTGGGTCCCCTCTTTGACAGTGGGGGAGCAGTTGACGAGCTGGTCAGGTGGAGGAATCTTCTTGCAGTGTTGTGCATGGATCCAAGGGGCTCTTTCTGTGACCTTCACAGCCGTGTGGGTTGTGAGCAGGATCTGATAGGGTCCACACCAGGGTTTGTCTCTCCAGCTGCGCTTCCTCAGGTTTCTCACCAGGATGTAGTCGGCAGGCTGGAGTTTGTGGAACTGGTGGGTGGCTGGTTTGGGCAGGGAATCAAGCCCCTGAGATCTAATATCAGAGAGAATATTAGAGAGTGAAATACAATAGGATATCATTGGGTCTGGCAGAGTACTATCGGCCAGTGCTGCAGGTTTAGATGGGGGTCCAAACCCAATTCCAGGAGGTTGTCCAAACACTATCTCAAAGGGAGAAAGGTTATTTCACGCACTCTCATCCTCAGGTACATCAAAGCAATATTCAGACATTTTACCCAGGTTTTACCTGTTAATTCAGATATTTTTGCCAATTTGCGTTTCAGAGTGCCATTTTCTCTTTCTACAGCTCCTCCAGAAGCTGGATGGTAGGAGCAATGAGTTTTCAGGTCAAATTTTAGGTGTTCACTCAGTGTTTTCAGAATGTAATTTACAAAATGAGTACCGTTATCACTGTAATTAGGTTCGGAAGTCCCCAGCGAGGAATTATTTTGGATTTTTGCTACTGAGTCAGCAGTGCAGTGTTTTGTTGGGAATGCTTCTACCCACTTTGAAAACATGTCAACTATTACAAGACTATTTATTACCTTCGCAGGGTGTTAACTCAATGAAGTCCATTTGAATGTGGACAAAAGGCCTGGAGGTGGGTTTGTGACCAACGTCTGTTTTGTTGTAGGAGTTACCTTTAGAATTGTTGGTTAAGCAGATGAAGCATTTTGAGCAAAAATCTTCAGCAAATTTGTTAAACCCCACAGTAAACCAATGTCTTTGAAGGTCTTTTCTCATTCCCTCTTTTGATACATGGTCAACGCCATGTAACAATTTTGCAAAAGTCAGGAAGAGGGCTTGAGGAAGACATGGATTGCCATTAGGGCCCATCCAAACACTATTTGTGTTTGTACAGTTTTTCTTTTTCCAAGCAGCTTTGTCTGCTGGAGTGGAGATGCGAGCCAAATCAGAGAGTGAAACAATGTCAGAGTGGGTACAAGTTTGATCCGTTGTCTGGGAGAGTAATGTAACAACGTAGGGTGTGAGTGACACTGCTTTTGCAGCTGCGTCCTGCTCGTGCATTACCTAGAGAGACTGTGTCTTTGGCAGAGCTATGTGCAGAACACTTACTGCCACGGCGGATGGGAGTAGCACTGCATCTAAAAGATCAGAAATCAAATCTTTGTGTGAAATGGGTTTGCCATCAGATTTGAGGAATTTTCTGTGGCGCCAAAGTGCTGCGTGGTTGTGTAGAACACCAAATGCATATTGACTGTCTGTGTAAATGTTAACTGTTTTACCAGATGCCAATTGACAGGCTTTGGTCAGGGCAATTAGTTCTGCTGCTTGCGCTGATAACCGAGGACTGAGAGGAGATGACGTCACTGTTGCATGATCGTCCCACAACTGCATATCCAACGTGTGCAGAACCAGTGGTTGGGTCCTTGGAAGCTGAACCATCTACATAAAAAATGAGTTCAGGATTAGAAAGAGGAGTGTCAGTCAAATCAAGTCTTGGCAGACAGATAAGGTC